>DWQT01004036.1:0-11695 GCA_018244895.1 Myscelus amystis hages | reverse complement strand
CGCATCTGTGGTCGGCCTGAGATAGGAATCTAATTTTATCTGGGGTCGATTACAAATGTCCATGGGCGGCAGTAGCTCGTCTTCTACTTCGATATTATATATAAAAAAAAACATTGAATTTTATTTCTTTCATCAATGAAAAAAGTCAAATACTTCATTGTCTAGATTACAATGATGGACATTGTCGTTAAAGAACGCCAAACAGAGGATTGTTTTCATAACAGTTGCTCATTGATTTTCCTTTCGTATATGTACAAGAGTGTTTGAGCAAATCATTCTATTAACGGCTACACCACACGTTACGTTGCTGTCGGGTTGGTGTTTGTTTATTGTGTCGTATATATTGATTTGCATCCACGTGGCACAACCCATTACTCTCCGTATGAACTTACTAAATAATCCTATTTCATTCAATGCGTCTAAAATAGATAATTCTTGTTCTAATTCTACTGTCGAGAATTGCTTTTGAATTTGAATTTGGAATTTACCGTGACCGTCCTGATTCTTGAATTTAGAAGGAGTTTATAGGATTATTGAAAACCCAATACTAGTGATTGAGTTCTGGGCGGCCTCTTAAACGTTGCCGTCGAAAAGCTAGGAAGAAGCACTTGTTACCTCTAAGGGTGCCATTTCCACATTCTCTGATCCACTTTGAGTTGATTTTACAAGTATACCATAAAACATCTAATTTTTCTTCATTAAAACAATATTTTTTTAAATAATAATTAGGGCAATTCCACACACGGCTATCTGATCCCAAATTAAACAATTGAATGGCTATGCAACCGGATAGTAATTAAACCAAAATATTTTTATTACACTCAGACACATAACAAACAAATAGATTCATCATACAAATGTTAGTTCTGGATGGGAATTCACGACCTCTGGTTTTGCAGTTAGGATCTCCAACCATTGGGCTACAAGGCCAGTCAATGAATTTTATCTTAGCTATATCGTGGTATAATAAATCATGTACCTACTTCGTACAATCCGTTCCACCATCACGAATAAAAAATGCCACAAATTCCAGTCGCATCAAATATGTACTTAATTGTTTAGGTACAATTACGTTATAATAAATGTTTATTAAACAAATGATGATTTAATAATTGACGTAAGAATACAGTCGGTTTTGCTTATCCTTTTTATAATATTTTCATTCTTAATCTTGATTGGTAACGCACAGGACATTACGCAACCAAGCATTGTCGTTGTAGAGGACGTTAATTATACATCTCCGACTACAATAACTAATTATCATCAGGTGAATTCTGAAAGGTATATCCTTTGTTTTTTTTTTCACTACAACAAGAAGCAACTATGCCCGCTAGTCACACATAATCTGCCACCAGGAATGCAGTTAGGAGTAATCAATCCGATAGAAGAAGTAGACGAATGTTTAGGAAAATGAGAAAACAGCACGCATGTTGTGGTTTTTCTGCGTCTAGTGAAGATTTTTCATTTTCTTAGATCCCGATGGAACTTAATTTCAACGTTTCTCGCGACGGACAAGAGCTGAGTTAGTCGTATTTTTTTATTCTTCACAAATATTAAACATTTGATAAACTTTGACTAAATTTGCAAGTGAAACAAACATACGTGTTGCATTTATCTTATAATAGTTTATTCCATACGAGCATTTATTTTAGTGCAATTAAATATTGGTGACAAGGCCAATGTTTGTTCTGCGTTGCTACGTAATAGTGAGTGAAGGGATTCTTGAGATCTCGCAACTCATTTTAGAGTAAAGATAGAAGTAACAAAAAAGACGCATTAAATTTAAATTGCATAAACTACAATTCCTTTATAGTTAATGTAACAAGTATACAATAAGTCAACTGAAACATGAATGGAGCCAAGTAAGTCCGTCAATAGGATTTAAATGTCTAGGTGGTATATGTATATCCAATGTAATTTTATTTTATTTTACAGAACCTCTAAGAAATGTTCAGGTGTGAACCATTAAAGTCAATGCAGTTCTTTGAAGATTTTTTTACTCGTAAATACTTACTGTTGTCAGTTTTGGAGAGCAAAAACTAAGGTACATAAAAATCCAATAATTAATTTAAAATGATGACTAAAGAGTGTTAATGCAGATTGATTAGATACCTATTTACCGTTTCTTTAATGAGAACTATTGTATAAAAACATAGCATACCATAATGAATTAACAGTTGAGACTCGTTAGAAGGAACATTTTTATATTGGAACATTATAATATTAATATAATTAATTCAATAAATGAAGAAGCCAAGTGAAACTTACGTATCACCTTACATGATTATTTAAATTGTAATGTACTGTTAATATTATTATATAATCGACCTAAATTTATATATTTACTTGACAATGCGATCATACCAACTAACATGTAACACACGCATATTTTCAATCTCAAAAGAATTGATGTTTTAGCGACGACCAGCCAGATATTGTATTTGTTATTACGACTGAAAACAAACTTCGTACGTCTTATTGTTAACGTTGATTTGAAAACAAAACACACCATTTAAAACATTGTTACCTTTACCTACACACTGTACAGAATTATTTAATTCGATGGTAACAGACTCAAATAGGGTTTTTTTCTCTGCATGTCGAATTTGTATCCTGATTTACATAAAAGACAATTAAATTACGTATAAAACAAGGTGATATAAAGTGTTTTCCGTTTACAGTTCTTTGAATGCAATTTATGTATCAGCTACGTATCTTCTTATAAAACAAAAGAATATGCGTGCCGAGGATAAGATTAATTTATTACTGTGTTTAAGAATGCTCTCATGTAGTACGGATCATTGTTTAATTATACATTACGTACTTCTCTTTTACAATGATGAAAGGTTCATTATAATTTGAATGTTTCTATGTATATTAAGAGCCATAAGTAAGATAAATGTATGAAACATTGTCAAAACGGTCGTCGGGTCATACGTTACCTACTTATGAAGTCTTACCTACGACATTATAAAACAGAAACAAATATGTAAATAACCTAAAGTAATGGTACGCGTCCCAATATATGTAGATAATTCTAAAGTTATAATTAAATTGAACCACAATTTACAAGAATTACAATTGAACAATCTTAAATATGAAATTTGGGACTGTGGGACAGTACTTTTGATATATTGTGCTTCACAATTATTATTACACTTTATTACTCAGTTCATGATTGCGACGGACACAATGACAGTAGAAACAAACGTTCAGACCTAGAACAAGTGGTATATATCATTTAGATATTTCATTGGTTGTTTATCATTAAATACAATAGGGGATGTCTATTCGGGAGGAAAAGATTAGATTAAGATTAGTGGTTGACTATAGTATTTAAACTGCTTAAACAGCCGAAGGTTTCTTATCAACTTCAAAATTTGCTATATAATGATAGTAATAAGGATCCGCTGATTATCTTGCCCTTGCGGAATCACAACTATTCCTAAACGTTGTGTCTAAGAGTTAATTCGAATTCAATGTTGCTTAACGTGACATCGCGTTCAAGACACACTCCTGCCGCAGAGCTACGAACGTTTCATTTAAAGACACCAGTTAAATACCACTTTAACCACTTTATCAATTGTTCTAATCGATCGTTCAACACACAACAACTCACATCTTGTTTCGTTTACTTCGATGACAGCCGATTGTGGATTGTGGCCTAGGTCTCAATATGTACTTATAGAGTTTTAATGAGCCCTTTTAAATCGAAGGAGAGTTGAGTGTGCCAAATCGTGTTTAAATTTTCACAGTTAACCTTGATTAAGCAACACGGAATCACAGTTAAACAAGGTCGTAACGATGACACTACACTATCTGTTTTTGTTACGATTCATTGTTGAGATGTCCTCACAAAAGCACATCATCAAATAGACATATGCCAGTGTATCCGTAGTCATTAACTGTTTGTTAAAAAACTCGATTACTACTTTGATTATATGCATCAAGTACGCCATATTTGACAATAGTGTAACATGTTGCGGCTATTCAAATTGATCATGCCTATGAGGCATATTTTTATGTCATCGTGTTTCAATAATGTACCTACGTAATGTAAGACCTTGTTGGTGCTTATTACTTAAAAGAAGTGCTTCGATCACAGACAGTATACAAAAAACTCTATTTCCATCTGCTGGAGATCTCGGATGGAGTATTGCTGTAATGTGATGATACCGACGCAATTTTTTCTTATTGATTTATAAATTACAGTATGCTATCAGTAGTCGAATTTAATCTAGGAAATGAACCATTAAATTAAATTCTATTGTTAAGAATCGACTTTTCATTCAATCATTGTAAGTATCCCTGTTGTACCTATCTAGTTCAATACCTGTAGTCATACGCGACACACGTGTATAGGTAAACAATAATTATGTGATGCTCTGCGACTTTAGTTAAAAATAACAGTGTTAAACCACTATAAAACATTACGAACTAGGTAAAGTTAATTCCGTCCAACAGTCACCGACGATTACAATAACTACAGAGCAATCATGAAATGATTACAGTGTCCGGCATTAGGAACATTAACGCATTTATTAATCAGAGGCACAAAAGCCTGCCGAGTAGTATGTGAAACTTTCATGAATCAACGCCAAACAAGAATATACTAAAGACTCAATATAGTAACTTAACACTGAAATCTATATGACTTGAAAATTTGATTGTTACAGATTCGTGTTGAGAAGTAATGGATACAAATGATAAGAATGAAGTGGATAAACAAAAAGAAAAAGTTTCAGATAAAAAATATTCTGTAAATGGTGGCAGCGACTTAAAAACCAATGAGATCAGAAAAAGTTTGAAAAAAACTAAAATGAGAACAGAAGACATCAAAATCAAACCCAACAAGTTTGATGACGATAGTTGGAATGAATTAAATTTTTACCAAAAAGCAAGACGAATGATCTCATTCATTACGGTTGAACCAATACTGGCTTGTTATGTAATGCCCTCCGTGCTCTCTGCCCTAGCAACGCAAAACTTATACTTAGAAAAGGCCTGTAGAGTGAACTTGCAGTTCGACCATCATATATGTGATGCGCTTACCCTTAGAGATACTGCAAACTATACAGCTGAAGAAGAAGCAGTGCAAACACTGGTAGCCTCTGTAACTGGATGGAAGACTGTATTGCAATCGTTCTTGCCGTGTGGAATTTTAATATTCCTTGGGGCATACAGCGATAGAGTTGGCCAGCGAAAGTTCTGCATGCTGCTACCTATCATTGGCGAGTTTCTTACGAGTATGGGGCTGATAGTAAATACCTATTTTTTCTACGAACTTCCAGTGGAAGTCGCAGCAGTTACTGAAGCAATATTTCCAGCATTGACCGGTGGCTGGTTTACCATGTTCATGGGTATCTTCAGCTACATTGGAGATATAACGACAGAGGAGCAAAGAACTTTAAGAATAGGCATTGTGAATTTGTTTTACTCCGTAGGAGTACCCGTGGGCGCTGCTCTTAGTGGGATATTAGTCCGAAAAATCGGCTTATACGGTGTTTTTTCCCTGAGTGCCACATTATATATATTGAGTTTTTTCTACGGATTTTTTAGAATTCACGAGGTTAAAAAGCCTGATATCGAAAAAGTGAGTATATATTTCGTCATATTATTCTTTTACTTGCATAGGCTGAAACGAAGTTTTTATTGACATTAAAAACGTAGTTATCATTAATTTTCCATCGCACTGGTCAAAAGTAAGAATCCTGTAGAAAAACTCATTTGCTTGGCTTCACGCTTCGTGCTTATGATAATATTCCACTGTATCTAAGGTAATATTTATACAATGGAATTTCCTTCATTGTTATCTATTTTGCCACTTTACTAATTCCGATTAAACAGATCGCTGAATGAAACAAGAGGTCTCTTTGAAATGACTATTAATTCGATAACACGGTCTAATTCATTCCTTGTGTTTAATTGTGGATAAATAGTTATAACTTATTCAATGTTGTATCAATGAATACAACAGACTTGAACGATATAATGATCTCTGTAATTTATTAATATAGACAGTGTAAGTGCATTATCTATAAATAACACGTGCCTAATATATCACTGGCGTACCTACTCCATCATTATTACTTAGAAGTCATTCTAGCCAGTTGTAAACTACGAGTACAACCACAAAAAATGTATTAGTCCTAGGTTTTTAAGCATTTTTTGCTTTAATATTACGGAAAACTAAGGCATGCAGGTTTCTTAATGATGTTTTATTATTTTTTAAATTTTGTGAAAATTGTGTAAATCACGAGACTGTTATTGCTCCTATCACAAAGTATTTTTCAGTAGTATTTATATCGAGATATGTATAATTTGGAATAGTGACTAAACACATAAAAAAGAGTTGGAAAACTTATATTAAAATACGAGCGAGGTCCTAGATTTTCCAGATATAATCAATCTGGGATATTACAAGTCACCGAAATGTCTATTCATTGAAATGTCACTTGTAAATTAGTTTTATTTACATACAACTAGCGTGTTATTTCTAAGAGTGTATAGCGAAGTCTAACTCTGTATAATTGCCGTGTCAAAGTAACTTTCTCTTTTAGCCCGTTAACTGTACTCTTATGCTAAGTTTAGAACATCCTGTGCTACACCCGTACAATCAACTTTTATATTGAGCAGCGTTTTAACCGTACTCAATAAAATCAGTCTCAGTTGAATTAATTGTACGTCCGTTAATTAGCTACATTAACATCTTTACTAAAAACAGCTGAAATAAATCAACATAAGCAAACAAAGACGTATAAAGCTTTAAATATTTTTGAAATGATCATAAACGTAAGTTTAGGGTAGACAGCAGTAGCACAGTGAAAGAAATCAAAAATATACAATACCTGTCTATTAATAAAATATAGCTATCTTCACTGCTGTTGTAAAATAATTGGTCAGCTTTTATAAATAGGTATGGGATTCCGAGAATAGTATTCATTATCTGAGTACCTTTTACACTTTCCTTCTTCCGTCATTAACAAAAAACTTATCGAGTAATAACATTTCCTTAAGCACGCATGACGAGAACTGAAGGAGCAAAAAATAGCTTGCAGTGTTTTTATGATTAATAGGGAACCTGCAATGCTATCTATGAACGATTATTATCGACCATGGATTAGTCGTGGGTGTTTTTGGTTATGTAACTGGTAGGTTCGGTAAATAAAACAGAGCGTCCGACCATAACGATATTTTATAAAAAGTCCGTCAACTTGACCTAGTTAGGCACGTGTCACACTTGGTTGAGAGGAAGGACCTCGGATCTGCATTTCTACATGAAATGAAGTTATACTGCCATGAAATGAAGTTTTCTTGACTTTAATTAATGACTAATCGTTCATCTGTGTGTACCTATATTTATTTTGTGTCAAATACACGGTATAATTACAATAACTATATTTTGCACTCTACACACCTACATTATGTAAACATATGGTTAAATATAACATACAGAAAACATTCAATTTTAGAATATTTAAGAAATACATTGTTCTTTGTTTCAGAATCTATAGGTATCTTATGAAAATCTTTTGTGTTAGGAAGTAGGGGTATCTAACTATTGTAACTCTTCAGAACCGTTAGCGGTGGACTCCTAGATTTTCAGCACAAACAAGTCGGATGTAAATTTACATGAAAACACTCGACACGAGACTGATTTACGGTTATAGTGAGAGAAACATCACACTATGGCGCCATGACTCTTTTCAAGTATACTTCATAAAAGTAATTGCGGACTTATTTGATTCTCTTTGCTCCAAGTACAATACCTTTTTGAAGCTATAAGTACTAATAAACAATAGATCGTTACTCTTACAAATATCGCTCGTAAATGTTCTGACTCGTGCATACTTATGTATTTATGATGTACCTATGACTGTGAGTCTCTTATAAATAATAGTATAGGTTGCCGCTTCTCGACCATTTATTTGAGGACAGGAAACTAAATGGACACAAAGAAAAATGTGAAAATTGTGTTTTCAGAGATTCTCTGAAAATACAAACAGTTATTTGTATAAAAGTGTACAATCTCAACCAAGTAGAAAAAAAAATGCACTTATCACTTCTATACGTCGGTATCAAAAGGCCCGGAGGACCCATATTGTTGTGTATGAATATTTTCTTTTTCAGAAAACCCATGGATGTTGTGAATGGCTTCGTGACTTCTTCGATATCCGCTACGTGAAAGAAACTCTCATGGTGGCCTTCAAGCCAGGCCCTAACAACCGAAGACTTCGAGTCATCATGCTTGTGGTTGTGCTGTGTGTGGTCATCGGACCAATATATGGTACTTTATATAAAGACATATTATTATTATTATTTGATATCTGAAACAGTACCTATGTTAACAAATAGGTATGTGTGGAGTACCCAACTTTTTATATTTGTTTGTTAGAGGTTAGCGGTGGCCAAAATCTTGCCTGATGGTAACTCTTAAGTTTGAAAAGTCACAGGTTGTAATTTTCGGAGTACGAGTACACAGGCGTACATTCTGCCACTTTTTCGTCGTCTGAATGAGAAGCGAGGAAGAATCCTTCGTCCCAGCCAAAGGACGGTCAATCTGGTAACAGCAGATGGTAGGAATGTCACAAAACAAGATCCTTTCTGAAAATTTAATTGCGATTTTCTCCTTTGTATTCCAGGAGAGATGTCCGTTATGTATTTGTTCACAAGATACCGTTTCAACTGGAACGAGGTTGACTTCAGCATGTTTTCCACTTACGCCATGTGTACTTCATTAATAGGTATGCGTTAACAATGAAATGTAAACCAAACTATTCTATTCAATCTCTATTGTTCAATAGTTGAAAAAGACTTTCTCCCATCAGTTTTGTCACAAACTTTCAAGATTTATAGCATTAATTAAATTACTATAAAAATGATAATAAAATTGGGAATAGGTAATCATAACTATCTTATTTTCTACAGGGACGCTATTTTCTGTTGGTGTGTTCAGTCACTTATTGAAGTTTGACGATGCCATTATAGGCGTGATATCTTGCATGAGTAAGATTTTATCTGGTTTTATGTACGCTTTTGCAACGAAAACATGGCACATTTACATAGGTATGTGTTAAAGTATTTAATTATAAAATACTTTGAATTAAATGAAATTAACAACTCTAAACCCGCTTATAATACATTTTTTGTTTTCCAGCTCCATTGATCGAGATATTCAACGGCACATCCTTCATTGCTATGAGGTCTATGGTATCTAAATTAGTGGAAAAGGATGAATTAGGCAAGTTATTCTGACACAAAATTCACAAAGACGACTGCATCATGCTATTTCAGGATTTTCAAGACGTTGTTTGAGATGAAATATCTCCTTTTATATTCCAGGCAAAGTAAATTCCTTTTTTGGCCTCGCTGAAGCTATGATGCCTCTGGTATACGCCCCTATGTATACGTCCGTGTACACCGCCACGATAAAGGATTTCCCAGGAGCCTTCTTTCTTCTCGGAGGTGGACTAACTGTGCCTGCAGTTCTTATATTCCTGTAGGTAAACATTACCTTTACATTTATAAAAAAAAATCTGCCTGTTACCAATGAAACATATATTTTCAGGTGGCTATATTTGGCTAATAAGAAACACAATGTTGATAATACACAGAGAAATAACCAAGCCGAATTAAATATGGAGAAATCTGATAAGAATGGAGTAGATAACAAAGCGTTTCAGGTCGACGAGAAAGAAACAAAGACAGATAAGTTGGAGATCGATGACGTAAATCAATCACAAATAGAAATGGGTTTCACTGAGAGCATGATATGTACTAATAAGTTGTAAAATTTACTTAATATCGATGTAGGTTATTTACCTACTTACCTAGGAAATTTGTTAAAATGTGCAAGCCGATACTAGCTATGTTTTAAACGTTTGCAATATGACCCCGAGAATGGTCTATGCAAGCAGGAGTAATATAAAATCAACTTTAACACTTAAGTATGTTTCACGTTATTGACTAAAAAAGGAGTTATTTTGAAACTACAGTGGAAAACATATTTTTAAGGCAATCTGACTATGTTGATTAGTATACTTTTAGTTCTGTGATATTTCTAACACTAATATTGTAATGAATTTATAAAATATGTGATATTATGCCCAATTCCATCAGACATTGACAACATTGGACTTATGGTATTTTCTGCTAATTGTTAATTCGCTAATGAAACATTAATTGTCTCATTAGTAAAGACGGACGTTGTTGCAATTATTTGGTGGAATGTAGGCAACTTGTAGATAATAATATAAATATGCTGGTTTGTGTTATGTATGTATATCTTCGTTAACAGTAGATATGCTGAAACTTTCAACAATATTGTGCTTACACTTTTTCCAAATTACTTTTGAATTGTAAAGATTATCAAGACTTACTTATGTTAACAGAAAAATTTGCAAATACATTTCATAGGTATTTATATAAATAAATTTATTTTGTAGTATTTATATAAATAAATACTGAAGATATTAAAACTTGTTTAATATATTACGGATTAAAAATACGTAGAGGTATTCAATTATTTCGTTACTTCCGTTCCCTAAAGCGGGATAAATACTTAGGCGACTCTTTTAAGTATACTTAAGTATATAAGCAATAAATTTCACATCACAGTATTAACTTTTACTAACGAATGTTATTATATTAGGCTATCTTAATAAGTATGAAGAAAGACTGTAAAACAGAACCGATTCCGAATTACAATTTTCAATAAGACGGTATGTGCCTACTTGCAGTATATTTTACATAACAACTATAATAAGAATAAACAGAATTTTGTGAAGTTATTACTGTAACGTTTATTTGTAACATTTCAACTGATTGTATATTTGTATTGTACATTATATACTTAAAAATACTACTACCTACTACTACTACAATACTATTCCGTAACTACTGTCCATTCTATTTATAACTAAATATTGTTTCCAAATTAACTTTATTCCCGTTATGGTTTCTTCATTGTGCAAATTTTGTATCTGGAATTACGCGCCAAAATGTAAAGAAACTAGTAATACATATGCTTTTCAATCTTCATTCACCATGACTTTATAGTTGAGTATGATTTTTGGTATTATGACAGTTACTTATAAAGATTTACATTAATTTTTAATCCTTAGCTTAGTTTCTTATTATAAAACCACACGAAACTGTAACAAGTAGGTAAGTACTTATTTATATTGTAAACATTGCAATAAATTAGCTGTTTACTAGACCACAACTATTTGTTCATCCACCTAATACCAAAAAATCACTTATGCAATCGCTGTTATAATTGCCTAACAAATATAGGAAGTAAATATGTTTCACAGGACTATTATTATTACAAATATTTACTTACCAACATTACAATGTACAAACACATATTTAAATCTAGTTTTTTTTTAAACTTAGTAATGTTTGGCCTCTATTATGTAAAAGATCCTTACACCTGATAGAAATAACTGTTTAATGTCGACTCTAAAGTTAAATGAAATAAAACCACTTATAATTAATAAAATAGTTTTAATACCTTGAAAACAACAGAAAGAGCGTCTTAAAATTTCCAATATAGATATAAAAACCAACCCTCTATGAGATCCGTTTTGGCTATATGAACGTTGTAGTAAACAGTCTTATCATTAAGTTGATTTCATTCTTAATAATAAATTTAGCCTTAATAATACAAATGAGAGGCGTAAGTGAAGGCATT
>DWQT01004035.1:0-11696 GCA_018244895.1 Myscelus amystis hages | reverse complement strand
TTATCAGAAGTCATTTATTATCTAGTCATACAAACTTAGATATTTTTTATTAAATATTTTTATTATCCACATTTTGAACTGATAAGAACATTATTCGTTTTCTACCGATGTGCGGACCTGCCGGTCCCCATCCCCTTTACTCCCAATGGAGATAAACTTGTTGTAACGATATATTGCTAAATCATCTTGCTTCCCCAGTGAATATAAATTAACTGTAACTTTAGCAGAAGCCACTTTTAAGCGCTCTATATTTTTTCCGTTCGTTTCCAGTCTGGTTTCTGATTATAAATAATGATAAAACTGCTTTCTATTAATATTCTGATTAATTTAATTATACAACGTGACAATGGCTTACCTGTGGTGCTAATAAAAGAGCATGAAAAGCTTTTCATTGTCTGCAACGACAACATAAAAGTATAATAGCTGTTATCAAGCTGTCCAACTGCCATTGTGTTCTCATGATCCAAATGTCTTTAGAGCTTTTCTTTATGTAACGCCTTGAACACTTACTTTCTTTGAAGGTACAGCTACATTTAGAATCATTAAATACCTAGCTTAATAAAATACGTTTGTCTCCGCGGTTTATATCTAGACTTCGTAAAGAAAAATAGGTACGTATATTGGGAATATTGAAAATTATTGTTGATAACTATTAGAGATGCCCCAAAATTCAGTATGTTCATATCCGTTATTTTAAATCTCTCAGTCGCTTAGAGTCGGAAATTAATACTCTTCAAACTGAATCTAGTTCTATCCGTCCTTGTAAGTTAGTGTTTATAAAAAAAATGATGATCAGTGTTGACACATTCGATTTAAATTGAAACCTTAATTAACTATTAAAAAAATGTTTCACAGCAACCACGTCCATTCATTTAGAGGACCAGATTTTCTAAAACGTTTTCCCCATTGCGTACGCAGTAATTAAACACAACTATAACGACCATAGTCAATGCATTTGCTACCAATTGCAAAAAAATTTGAACCACACGCTAAATAAATTATATGTTTATGGTACGGAATTTTACAAAACATCTTTTCTAATACTTAATTGAGTGTTTCAAAAGTAAGTGTGTGGTAACATGTGAAAGTTAATGTAGTGTAATGTATAACGAGGTTTTCATTCGAAGTTGATATGAAGTGAACTGCAACAAATATCAGCCGCCCTCCATCAACGTACTGGAACGTTAGAAACAAATGTTCACTGGCCGTAACGCCAACCTCTATCAACGAATTATACGTACGGTAAATGGTACTAAAATGTATAAAAATCCTACAGCGCCCCTATCGTGCGTTGAGGAAACTACATAGTTTTGCAATTTTCAATCGACTAAGTTAATGTAAATGTAAATGTCATTCCCCCGTTTTGTATGAAATGTGCGAGCACGAAACCCAACTAATGTATTCCGACACTGTCAATTCTGCCAGTTGCATTTTGAAGTCTCGATCCCTTTACATTAGAAACTCTGGTAAAGTTCGTGGTCGCGCTACACGTCAAGTATAGGTACGCACCGTGACGCCACTATTATTGCAATGTTCATCCTGAAATGTATTTTGAACTCGTGTATCTATATATTGAAACATAAATTTGATTATACATAATACTCAATATAACATTGAATATTCAATTTTGCCATATTTACCATGCCAGGTATTTCTTTATTCCATTAATTCCGACGCTTGTTTAGTGTATCCATTTATTTGATAAAACTATGTACGCTGTTATATTTATGTTTTATTTATTTTTTTTGCATTTCAGCATATACCATTAAATTTTAATTGAATTAGGTTTTTTGCGTGATGGTATAATAATAATTGTTTTTCATTTTATATTTCCAAACTACGTACAATCCTATGACTTTTTTCCAGTTATGTCTGTTGGAAGAAATTTCTCAGGGAAATAAGCAGTAGCTACCTTTTTGCGTTCTTCTTTCATATTTGCTCTGCGTTCATACAAAGTTGCATGTGTATAAGAATGATAAATAAATGAATAATACAACCATATATTCAAAAACTCCATGCACAAAACGCTTCATTATAACTGAATTTAAAATAAAAATCTTTTAAAATTCACGTAGGTACCTTTAATCACATCATGTTTTTCGCTGCGGAAGCTTACAGAGCTTATTCAAACATCACTGACGATATTAAAATTTAGAGAGAGATTAAACAAAAATCCTTTTTACATCATCTTTATAAACTGTTTGATAAAATATTTAGCGAGATGTTGTATCAAATTACAACATTTTATCATATTTTTATCACCGGGTTTAAATGAGTAAGGGGATTCGACTTTGTACATGGTTCAGATATAAATGCTTCGGCTTTAACTAGTGTCAGATAACAGTAATGTACCTGGTGAGAATTCACAATCGTGCCCATAGATCTAAAGATACACTCAGCGCAAAAGTAAACACGTTGCAAAGGTGAGTGAAAAATAAACTTCTTTGAGGGATGGTAAGGGATATGGTAAAAGGCCCTTCGTCAAACGAAGTAAGGTGGTATGAGCTTGGAGTTGTATGAACGTTACAAAAAGTCGTGGCAGTGGAAAATGCCTCTCAAGGCTCATGCTCCGTAGAGAATTAAAGAACTTGAATAAGCTCAACCATAGGTAACGTAAGCAAAGGCTGTAAGCGAGTGTACATGCCTACAAACTATGTATGAATTATAAAAAGTTTACCGCGAACCGTATGTACAGAGTTTATCGGATGCAAATCTAAAATATAAAAGGCAGTGAAACAACCTTAATAATATTTCAATTGCAGACTCAACATATTAATTACGACTTGCTGACGATCCGATTTTAATCCACAAACAAGTTTTTTTCTGTAATTTACTTTTAACGTGTTATGAATTGAAGTTGTAATTATTGAAGTTTATCATATATTCTTTTTATGTATACAGAATTGTTTGTTCAAAATTTAATATATGAATATTCTTGTGTCACTATTGTATTTAAATTGTATAATTATGAAAAGTAGAGAGAAAGACTTCAGTGTCGGAAAAATTCGACCCCAGGTACACTGAAAGCCAATAGGAGGACATACATTTTTACACAAAGCCAATAGGAGGACATACATTGATACATTTTTATGGCTTAGGTTAACTCCAATAATCTGGTTGTTTAGAAAATCCAGATATTTGCCCACACAGCGATGTTGTTTTTATTTATAAATTTTGTTTGACCATATAGTGAAAAGGCGGGCTCGTTAGACGCCCGGACGTCAGACAATTAGCTTACCGCCGCTGTAAACGTGTTGCAGGTATAAAGTGATTTTCCACACGAGAATTTTTCAATTCGCTGCACTCTGTCCAGTACTTATTTTGTGTGATTGGTTTGAAATTTTCTTTTATATCATAATAAATTGAACGGAATTAGAAAGATAAGGCATTTGTTATGTTCTTTGCTTATAAAATAAATTCAGATTATTAGCTAATACTAGGTATGTTTTTATACAATCTGTAAGCATGTTTGTTCAGTGAGGTGGCAAAGGAATGGCAGTAAGAGCTGAAATTTACGCCAAAAGATTTGTTAAAGAAAGAAAATTTCAGAAAAGATATCGTATTGTAAAAAATACTATTGTAAAAATGACTACGAAAGCGACTACAATCGACTACATGGTCACGTAACCTTAACGCGCTTACTCGTACCACAACGAAGTACAGTTTTCAAGATAAATTGTATACTTCGTAAGTTTACTGTTACCTCTTTGGTTCGTTGTTATTTCATAATTTTATTTATATGCTAGTTTTTTGTTTCAAGTACATTCAGATCTCATAGACTTTCCATTAATCATATTTAAAAGCTTTATCAATCCACCAGAGACATGTAAGTACCTGTTCTAGTAACGTCTTTTACATTCAGTATTAAACAAATATGTCAATTTGTAAAGGGAGATGTGAATTTATTCAGGAAATATTTAATAAATCCGAAAAGCTTTAATCGTAAAAAAAGTTACTAATAGCATATATCCAAGCTCAATGTTTAACTGATAAAACTAAGAGCAAGAGCAATTCTTTAGAAAGTTTCATTTTTGAATCAGTAATTAACACGTTTTAAAAAGATTTAAGAAAAACTTTACAGGCTACACTTCCTATCGAATGATTTTATAGTTTTCTGCCAGTGAGGCGTGGCGCTTGATATAAATTTAAAATGTAAGCGTTGAAATCAAATAAATCAGATAAGTCTCCTGAGACTAAGAAATAATATATGCATATATTTAAATGCGAACGCACGTCGATCGCTCAATCTGTAAAATTAAAGTTGGTACGAGTATCTCGGCGTGCGTCATCGAGGCCGGATTCCAATTTTTTTTAATGCAGATAAGATAATAACAAACCCTTCATAAATGTATCATTTGTTCGCATAGAATGGTGTCGAGATGTGCGGCAGTCTGTTTTATGTGTGCCCAGTAAAGCGTAGACCATAGAATGAAATTCGTTACGTAATGCCCCACTTTTACACCCGCTGGGATGTTTACAAACATATATGAATACTAGCGCCGCGTCTCTGAGCTCTTTGCGTTGACGCCTCTAGTAAAGAATAGAAGATGCGTCTACTGCGATTCTTCTACTTGTTCAGGCTTTGATGTGCTCTTTGAGCGATAGATCGTTGTTTAGGTCTCTAAACGTGTCAATGTGTTTTAAGTGTGACATACATAATTTGTGTTGGTATATTCAGAAATGAACGCGCAATATGATAACATAGACGGGATGAGTTCATAATTAGTCACTCTATCCCATATGGCGTTTGTCTATAAAATACATCTAAATGTTTATATTTATGGACCTGGTAAATACATAATCACTAATAGAATTTAATAATCCTTAGCATATTACGTAATGAAAATGTATGTATGTAATGCCTACCTAAAAAAGTACACTTACAATAAAAGAGGCAGCCAATAAATAAATGTATTTAAGCTTCTCTTTAATCGCAAACTGCTGCAGTTCTTGGCACAATTTAATCTTCGGCAAATGTAAAAGCAAGTTGATATAAAGCAATCTAATTTAACATTAATGAATGGCAGCTAAATAAGGATACAAATCGATAAAACCTTCGTAATTAATCAATGATAAGTTTTCACCCCTTTTGTATTACGAAATGATCATACTATCATATATGATCCTATGGGCTGTATACTGTAAACACATGGGGGTATTTTGTACTTTTTGTCACCTAGTATGCAACAAATATCAGTGGCACTGCTGAACACGAGCAAGTCCGCAATCGAGGTGGGCTTTAAGCGTGCTCAACCACATTTCACCAACGCGTACTGATGTCCAGTGCGAACAACTACCATACCGCTTAAGTCCTAGACAACCGCAATGACCGCCAAAATATATTAATTCGTTCACCACATAAACAACTACTTATCACTGTAATATTTTCCCTTTAAAAAAACATTAAACTACTTTTAGTTGCTTCCTTTCTGATTACTGATGCTTTTAATGTTTTGTTATTTTTCGAGGCATTATCTATTTAAACTTTAAATACATTCGCTACCGAATTTTTTTTTGGGTCCGCAGTTGTTTTCCAGAATAAAAGTAATAAACACGTATGTCGGTTGTAATAGACCCCGTTTTGAATACATGTTAACAAAGACACAATAGACAGGCAAAATATGCAAAGTGCGCAACCACACACATTTTGCCAGCGCCTACTGCCTCAAAGTTATTAGTTAAATGATTTTCATTCATATTTATACTCTACACCTTTCATTACTGAAGTAATTCATTCAAAGAGTTAGCTGTAACAGGAAAGCCGTCCGTTTTTGTGTAAGTAAAATACATCTAATTTCCGACATGAAAAACACGGCACACTGTATGAAAATAAGTTTATTTTCGTTCTAATTAAATGCGGAAAAACATATTTAAAATACTGTTATATGTGTGTGGATATTTTATCACAATAAATACATAATGATACATGATACACTGAATACGTAAAATACTTAAATTGACTAATAGGAAGCGAAATCAAATATTAGAGTTGATATTACAAACGCAGGCGAATTCTTAATCCATGAAGACAAATCAAAATGTAAAACTAATACAAGAAAATACCTCTGTCAATTGGGACTTAATTTATGATTATTTTTTATAAATAAGGTGAACCGTATTTATATATAAGCTTTCAGTAATTACAAATTGATCTTAAACTGAAAACACGATAAAGCTAGAATAGGGCTAGGTACGATAAAGCAGACACTGATAGCGGTGGCATTATCTCAATGCGGCATGTAATGTTAATAGACACTATTTGCAAACGAAGTACTTGTATTACCGCAGCGATTAACTGTCTAACGACATTATAAAATAAGGACTATATTCAACGATGTATTTATATGAATTTACTGTTGCGTTTATACTAGGAATGATAGAAACAATGAAATGAGAGGAAACAAAGTAAAATTAGTACCAGTGTAGTATTGTGCATACCGACATAGTACGTTGCACTGAAAACATATTTACGCATATAATAAGTCAGATTTTACTTAAAGAACAAAACAAAGAGAAATTTGTATTCAAATTTTTTATTGGTCCATATCGACTGCGCGTAGCGACGCAGAACTGTTTGAATGTGATGATAAGGTTTTTAGATAAACTTATTGCTCATAAAATCCATATACTTAGGTACCATCTTGATAATATACTATGAAAAATTCAAATAATGTGTTGTTATATAATTTTTAGCAATTTTAGATTGCTTATTAATTACGACATTCATATGTATGTACATAGGTACTAACAAGAAATAAGGATCCCATATCAAAATACTGTATCACATCAGGAAGCGCGATTAGTACGGCAGCCCCAATTACATCAATTTCACGATACCACAAAACGCCGGCATAATTTTGTGGGGCTGTTGAATCTAAGCGCTAGTTGGCAAAGCGTAGGCGAGTAACTCGTCACCAAGACCCTAGCTGCATACTAACCGTCTCTGCATTGCTCTATTCCATTATTACAAAAATTCCGCCCCGATGTCAATATATCACAATAAACGCAACATATATATCTAGTTAGGTATGTTCAGTAGCAGGGAGATGCATGGGTTTTTTCTTATTACACTATGTCTATAAGAAAGTTGCGCTTAATCGATAAATTCGCCTATTAACATTCAACATATTAATCTATTAATATCAACATAATATATTTTTTAACATACATGAATATTGACTATATTCCTCGTGATATTTTCCTTTCCAGTAATAGCAAGTGATATTTAAATTTAACCCCTAAATTGGAAATGGACCAAAAATGAAACGACTATGCTATCACTACTTATTGTATACCGAATAGCAATTACTACTTCGATTGTAATAATTGTTACTTACATTGTAATAACTCTTACTACACTTGACCTTTATAGCTTTAGTGATAGCTGTACAAACCCAAGAGGACTCTTTTTGCGACGGAATAAAATTTGTATTATTGTAGTGAATTAAAATTTATATCCGAGCTTGTTATAGCATTCAGTTGGCAGGGATCATTGTGTAAGAGTTACGAAAGCGAAGGCCGAGGTACTAGTTCCGTTCTTCGCAGTCCACATAGAGGAACACAAAAAACAGTTAGTTAGTGGAGTTTACACAAACATTGGCCTTGTTAACTGTAACTTGTTAATTTTGCAGCCCGCGCTGTTTGTCACAATTGCAACATCGGCGGGCGAGTTATACCTATACGTGACGTCGCGTCGCCTCGTTACTATAAAAATAAAACGTTGGTGTACGTAATTAAAATAATTTATCGCGACTTCTCGACCCTCTCAGTATCGTGTTGAAATATATAATATTATCAGAACTTATAATGTCATTTAATTTTCGCTGTTTATATCTTGTCTTTTTGCGCAATACACTGAAGACACCAACAGGAGCTGAAACAAGTTCCTAATATTTCCTATCTTCCTTATATCCTAATAATGCTGTTTTTAAACATAGGTAATTTGCTTGAATAAACAGAACCTAGAACGAGAACCAATTTTAAAATGAAGATGCTAAAATTCTAGCTAAGTATTTATATAGAAATTCACGGACCTCCACTGCGAATTGCAAGTTTCAAGGCCACTATGTAGGCCTAGTCTAAGATGGGAAACTTTACCAAAAGTTACGCTGAACTCTATGAAGTAAGTGTTTTAACAATGGATTCCTTCATCTTTAAACCATATCATATTTTACATACGTTACTTTGCAAAGTTAGTGGTGCATGTTAGCGTTTGACCGATAGAGCCCCAATGTGGGATACTATGTTCTAAGCCATAAAACAGACGGCTACAAAATAGAAGGTGTATCTAAAACTAAAATAGAATTCCAAAGGTCAATATCACTTCACATACGTAGATTTATGTACTCATTTTCATTGAAGCAATCTTAAATAAACAGCTCTACACTTTGAATAAATTCATACGTTAATAAATCAATAAAAACTAACGCCTGTCAAAATGAAAATGTATAAAAATATTACATGTGGCTTCGCATCGAAACGAACAGACTATACTCACTTACTAAAATTATACGGAAGTACGAGTACATCCAAACTGCTGAAACAACTCTTTTGGCAAAGAATACCATTTGTGTATTCCCTATGTCACACATACTCGTACCTACAAAGAAACAAAACAATAAAAGTGAATCCCTCACTGAGCCAATTTTGTGCACAGTAATGTTAAATAAATCTGTATAAATATTGTTATTTGTTCCGAAGTACGGCACCGGTGTAAATAGTTATCGAAATATGGAAATATGAAAGAGGTTTATGCTACATAGATAATCTGAAATCAAGTTATACTCGTATAGTTACCAATCCATAAAGCAGTGTTTCCTAAAATTACATTTTTATTGGACATGTGGACTTGATTTGACCATGAATTCGATAACAGCTTGTACATAATTTTATTGTTATCAAGAACGAACATTAGGTTTGCCCTTTGTAATTCCTAGTTTTAGGTGACATAAATAAATAAATAATTTTAACGAAGTTCAATCGCAATAAAACTTAGTATCTCAAAAAGAAATTAAAAATCTTTGTAGCGTAGGTTATGATGTTATTGGTTGGTGTTGCTCACACGTGTGTGAAATTGTGTAGTAAATGAACCTTATACTAGATAGGCCATGTGAGCTAGATCTACTTGATTTATACGTATGCCTGTAGCATTTAATTCGAATCGACAATCAAGTGATCTGCTGTATTAGCGGACGAGTTTAATTATGATTATTTGACGAACGTTTACAATTAACCAACTGAATAACAACTGTTTACTGAACTGTGATCAATAGTTTGAGCGAGACTGATGTCCAGCAGTGGACATCTATCAGCTAAATTGAGGATAATCATGTTCAGTAATCTACGAGTAACTAGCCATACGCTGCTTTATATCAGTAATAAAAAAAGTACAAAAGTACATAAAAATAAGTACAAGACATTTATAAAATACAACTCTTGCAATTTATACACAAATTGAAAAATGATGAAAATTACGTGATTTTCAGTGTAAGTTATATTTACGTATCAAGTAAAGTTTCTAAATTAAGCGATTTGGGCTACTTTAAAAAATAGATAGACGTGTATACAACATTAATATACTCTTTTATTTACGGCCGTTGAAATTTTTTCAACAATTTCGAACAACCAGCAGAATATCTTAAATTCCTCGTGTTTCGGTTTCGCGTAAAACTGGAAGTCATAGGATAGTGTCGTAATCGAATCGCCGTTGACTGGAAGAGTACCGTGTCCGACAATTAGAGGAGCAAAATGCAATTTTCCAATAGAGACAGGTACGAAAATATAAATTAAACGCGCCAACTACCTCTTGTAATTTCTCGCTCGATCCTATGTCGATTGACTCGTTCACACAAACTGGAAATTGCCGAGTGGAATCACCGCTAGAAATAAATAGCTATACTGAACGTATAATTACACTTTTAATAAACCAATCTGTCATGCCACTTGTAAAGGGCGATTAGTGACGTATTTTATTTATTGTCTACGTGACTATAGCGCTATGTAATATTAATGATACATATACCAAATAACAATAATGACATATATTTTTTATTACATGTACATGAAAAATAAGCATTGAATACAATTATGACTATACTATTACATGCTATTAACATCACTACACACACACGAATCATTTTCATAACCATCAAGTACAACACTAATGTAAAAAAATTATAACGCCACAGAAAAAAAACTAAATCAAATTACTAATTAAGTTTCACATTTCGTTCCGTCAACTTACATTGCTTAATAAAACCAGAAACGCAGCTAGAAAGTCATTAACTGCGCTTTCGCTTTAGAAAGAACGTTTACTGAGGAGTTTTCGTTTCATTTGAAGCCTAGAAGAGGTTGCTTATACACTCTCATTTCCTACGCGTTGTAAAGAGCCCTAGCGGAGGCCCATAGAAAATTATATTTTTATCTCAATAATAACCCGGTTAATGTGACCTACATAAATGCATATCCCATAGCCTAATTAAAAGATTTACTTTAAGAAAGGGTCTAAATATTCACAGGGCGCAGAATAGGTACAGTTTTTTTATTGATCTGATTCATCTTTTCCGGCTAAATGCGTTTCCCAGTCTATCACAGCTGCGATAGTGTGCAATACGTACGGTTGCATCGTGAACTTTGCATCTGTGTGAGTGCCACGTGTAAGCTCGGGCGACCTCTCGCCAACGCTGCGCCCCTAGTACCCCACTCTCTGCGCTGTAAACGATCTTGTTTGCGAGAACTTTGAAGCGGAAAATTTGTCTCATGGTGACTGGGGTGCATGAAAATATATATAAATCGATTGATTATTTTTAATTGAGTCTGCGATTTATACTTGTTTACGTCGTTAGATATTTTTTACAGGACGTCAGGTATGTAACTCACATTTTATATTGTAAAACTAAAAGACCTTAAATTATAACATTTGTGTCTTACTAACTTATATTTTCAGATACGAAATAACCTTTATTAATTTTAGTTGTTCGTAGTACAATTACTGTTAAGATCCATTGAATAGTAGACAGTTTTATTTTAAATAGCTGGAATAAAAACATTAATGAGGATTACGTGAGGGCGCCATACACGCGGCAAACGATATTAGTATGTGTTGAAATCGATGAAGTAAATAGATTCGATTGCATACGTGCATATGTAGTGTACAGTGCAATCAAGCCTATTCACGTGCGACCGTGAACCGACGTAACACGTGCATGCTGTAAAACAAACCAAACAGGCGTACCTCCGCTCGCTACGCTGTGCTACGCCGATTTACGGGCCAGCGCCCTCACTAAGAGCTATTTTCATATAACAGCTGCGTAGTCGTCCTTTATCGGCCCTTCTCTTCTCTGTTAGTAAACTTCACTGGAAAGTGAAACTACATAAAGGATCTCGATAACGCATGTACTCTTAACTTTATTAAGTTTCATAGGAAAGCTACGAAACGCTTAAAGATTTCTTTTTTTAATCAGTATTAGCACACAATTAGCCACATAAATTATTGAAGTAGTCAGTATATAAAAAAGTAAAGGTCAACATCTGTCAATAGAGAGAACCTACTCATATTGACCATTTATAAAATATATTAAGTTATCCGCAAGGTATGTTTTTGTTCTCGTTCGTTGTAAATGATTAATAAAGGTAAGAAGTTGTTGATCGCTTTGTAAACTTTGTTTATCTACTAATATAAGTTTGAAAACATGAAG
>DWQT01004034.1:0-11696 GCA_018244895.1 Myscelus amystis hages | reverse complement strand
TTATGTACGCGTCCACTAGATGGCGGTTAAACTAAAAAATAAAAAATAAATATAGTTAAAAAAAACTAAAGTACACGTTTTTATAGAAATGAAACTAAAAAATATAAAATAAACTTGGAAAAATTTTAATGAAAAATTCTATAAAAAACAAAAAAAGATACGAGTATGTTTAATTGTAAAAAAAGTTTATTTTATATTTTTTAGTTTGATTTCTATAAAAGCGTGTACTTTAGTTTTTTTTAACTATATTTATATAATGTCGTTCGAACAGTGAGAAACTGTTAATTGCATATTCACATCTATAATAATATGGTATCCTTCTGTAAACATGGGAAGGAGATCCATCAAAATAGCTTAATGGATAATCCAAATCAATTAGAAACTTGAGGCGGCTACGCTCACGATTAGCTACGTCTATCATTCATACTAAGTTTGGTGCTCACATTGTTTTCGCTATTCTGATTGAAGATGTTTTAAATAAATCGAACAACTTGAATAAATTTCATCCAAACAAAATGTTTTGTTCATATTATTTTAAGCAACAAAATTTTCGGGTAAATTTCAGTTACTCTTTTTTTAAATATTAAAATGTTACACATACAATCGTTGCTGTTTAAGAGACAAAAATTGGAGTGAGGTTCGTCAAGCAAAAGCAACTTCCACTTAGTAAATGCCTGTACACTAGAATATACATATATTATTCGTTTACCGACATTTTAATCCAATCTTTTGAAGAATAAAATGCTAAGATATTTTCAATTGTTTTTATTTTTACGGAAAACCACAAAGTATGGCATTGATACAATATATTTGTTGGTTATGAAACAAGTAAGACAGGAGGAAAATGTACACTGAAAAGCGTAATATACCATTTACCTATGTGTAAAATGTAAAAACTATTTTCTATTGTATTTTGTGTAAAAGCGAGCTCCTTTTATCTCTTACAGCACCGTATAAATGCTTTTGACGTATTTCAAAAAAAATCATTGTACGGCGATCGGAGGTAAACATGACGCCAACATAGGTAGATACTGTTAAGGAATATGTGAAATGCCAATATTAGAATCTGTAAGCTGTACGCTGCAATGTGCGACGTATATGTAAAGTTAAATTAACAAAGTTTCATGCAACTTTGCACCTCACTTAAGTACCTGATGTACCATTTTTTGTTACTAAACCAATACGATCTTTATACAACATCTTTTTTATTCCATTAGCTTAACAACGAACTAATTACACAAAATTAATCAATACCTAATTTAACAATGTTCGAATAACGTATATTTTAATATTATTCAAACTATTTACACACAAAACGCAAATAGACAACTTACTCAACATCAAAGTAATTATTGGAACGTTACAGTCACTTACTATACAGATATATTTCAGTTACTGTCCGTTATCAAGCTTCAAAGATATGTTGCCACAGCATCGTATGACATTTGCTTGCGACGTATTTCAGAGCGAAGTCTCCTTTGTTCGGAAATCGGGCGCACGTGCGCTGCCAATCTAGGGACTTACACCGAAATATCTAAGGTTCCAATACAAGAACCAATTTCGTTTGAGCTACATACATATATCATTGTACATATATATGAGTGCAGGCGAACTTAAACGAAAAAAGACATCGATTTTATTACCATTTGAAAGGTCTATGTGTTTCTTTTTTTAAATTATAAGACAAAGTCACGAGCGCATTGGATCAAAAACATTGCCCGTTTGAATGATGATAAAGTAATAATCATACCGTGTTTTGTTTCCAATATTTGCGTAAGCGCTTACAATTTTTTTTTATTTTGGGGAGATACCCACTTTGTATTGGGATTATGAAAATTTCGAGTTCAAACGGATATTTAAATATTTTTCAAACCCAAAAGAAATTCCATTAAGCTTTACGTTTATTTACATTCATTACACTGTCCCTTAAAAGTATATATATATATATATATATATTTTTTTTGACATTTCAAAATGTAATCATAAAATTTTTACGACAAATTACTTATGTTTTATGGTTTGTATGACGTATTTATGATTCGATATAAATAAAACACGATCTTTTAAAATTTAAATCAATGTAATCCCTAATAGAATTGGCGAATCGTACAAGGATTTATTATCGCGTTAAGGCTTCCATTTTTATATGATGTAGGTTAATGTAAGTGTAACGAACTATCTATAGCTTCCTTTATCTTATTGATTTCGTCAAACATCATTTGTGGATATCTATGAGCTTTTTAAATGGGTACTCAACAAATAATGTCTTTGGGAAACATCATCTACGAGTAATAACACTGATTTTTTACAACCATACATCTGTATATATTAGCATCTGCTAATAGGCACGGTTTATTGGATGGTATAACTTTGTGAAATTTGGTCGAGTACTTATATAGACAAGTTATGACTTTCTTTTTAGTGCCAGGAGTTCATATAATTATGCTTATAAAAAGATGCTTTGAGGTCTTCTTTATATTCGCTGCTGAGCTTAGTGAGCACTCCAAAAGAATTGGTATTAACAGCTCGGGCTGTGTTAGAAGCCAAAATAGCCAGGTTACTAAATCGATCATATTACTCTTACATCGAGTGTCATCGTGTCAGTAACAACTTCACAGTAATTTTAGGTACTTAGGTTTCGAAATGGTGTTAGTAACGATCCCTACGTTATCGTATAGCGTAGCGTCTGAAGCGTCTGAACTTCACCGTGGTTTGGACGAAGCTTTAATCTCAATCGACTGGGAATATACGTAGATCTCAGATTGGTCAGAGGCGATGTCTTTATCGATTCTAAGTAACATTTGAAGTTTGATGGTTGCTATTGAATCCGCGGACTTTTGAAATTCCATTTTACAATGAGTCAGTTATCGTACGTGTAAACAATAAATTAGGTATCTTGTTGTAACTTAGTCGGGGGAAAAACCATGCTAAGGTCAAGCGATTACATTCATAGATTCAGACAGATCTAATGCTCGTTGCGTCTTAGGTATCAAACGTACATATATGTGCATAATTTACAAGTCATTGGTCAGCAAGCATGGTCAGACAATGGTCAGCACTTGCCAGGGTATCTCATTAGAGTATAATGTGAATGTTTTTCTGTTAAAATTAGATTATTGAATATAATGTCTACCAGTCCTTCTATCTAGGACCAAAATGATAATACATGTTTTATTCCTTTCTTTCTCCTTTCAGGAGTTCTTCATGTTTTATTCCTCCTTAAAGATTTTAATTGTAAGGAATTAATATCAGGTATAATTATAAAATTGATTTATCAACATAATATTTCATAAAGATCATTATGAATAGTAGAACGCAAATAAACAAGATAGAGGCGCCTGACCTTAAAAATATAATCGATAAAGAGAGGAATTTTGATAAAATTTATTAAACAAACAAGTCTAGTGATCCAATTCATTTTGATGGAAAATAAATCGTATATTTATTGCCTTCCAATTATAATGAAGTAATTACGAACGATTTATTCTAAATGAATTTAACGCTATTTATTGATACAGTGGTTATGGGTTTCGCTCGATCTCTAATATATCGAATAGACGAGGTTTCGCCGCTACACAGGAATAAAAAATTCACAGATTCTATTCAACTAAAAAATCACGAAATGTTGTGTGAATTATTTCCGAAATGTATACCAACATCGATTGCATTGGATATCGATGATCATTATTCAAGTGAATTACACCAATTGGAACAATAAAGAACGAGAAACATGCGTGAATCGCAATCGTGTATCTTCCTTACCGTTACAATGTTTAACATGGCGGAAGTTAGCCTTCGCAGTTTCAGTACGATAACCACTTATTTAATGTTAAGTATAAAATAAGTTATTCTCAGCAAGACATCATTTATTTTTATTGTCTTTAGACGTTAACAATTCAATTCAGTGACAGTCCGATCTTGCACGAAGTTTACAGCACACTTTAGGCCCTAATCTATGAGGAAAGTAGTGGATTTTACTTGTGCTATGGTCCCATACATGGTTAAGCGTAAGTTGACCTTTCGTTTTAAAGAATATAGTGATTAGATATTTGGTTTGTTACGCATTTTTTTCCAACCTAGCTATTAAAAATGCTAGGATTCGAATTATGACATACTAGCTTTTGCCCGCGACTTCGTCGGCGTGGGATAGTCACTTTGGGCAGCATTTTAATATTTCTCGATACTTTTATTGCAAATAATATAGATAAAAAACTATAATATAAATAAATATATCAACAAATTAGAAATGTTTCATTTGTTAACAAGAATTACACGTTATCCTTACAGTTAGGACTCATTTACGTTCTTTTAGCTTTACACTTTAACATTAAGGTCCCATTAACATGAATTTACATGTACTTTAACATGCTTAACTTGTTGGTTTAGAAATCATGCATTCAAGGAAATAATCAGATATGTTATCTCAAATCACCCCTCGTGATCTTTCATGATTCTTTCCGGATTAAATCATATAGTATTACCATTGTTAATTTAAATGTCCTCTGTATTTCATGACTGTCAATAATAGTCTATACTTTTATTTCAAATTGTATGTACATTAATACAGAATCTTGGTTAAACGTAAAGATCCAGATTTATGAAGGCAAAATAATCTAAATACTTCGCTATTGAGAGTTCAAAGCCATCGGAATGTAAACAATTTTTTTGCGAAAAAAATAAATAAATACATAAATAATCAACGGAATGTCCTTAATGACGCCCACATTTGAATTTATTAATTCTGTTTTGAAACATTCTGCTCCAGTTTAGGATCTTTCCATGAATGTTAAAAACATAAAGATGCAAAATATTTGAACATCGGGGGCATTCGAGCATTGGTTTGCAAAATTGTAGTAACACACAATAATATCTGGGGATAAACTCACACAAGACCGTCTAATCTTCGATCAATATAAAAATCTAAATTCCTACGTACTCGTATTACTAGCAGTTACCCGCGGCTTCGTCCACGTGATCAAAAGAAAATAATCAACATCCAACTATTTTGCGACACAGACCTTTCTCTGGAATCTCCAACTAAATCGATAACCTCTTATAAAAAGCTAAGAATCTAAGAAGCAAAAGAAGCTAAGAATAAGAACAAAGAATCGACATTTAATAACTATTGTATCATCAAAAAGGCAATATATATTTTTTTGTTATTTAACAATAATTTGATATTTACGACTGTGGATCATTGGCTTTATAATTAATAGCATTAGTCACACTTTTGGAATAATTGACAAGAGTTGTAACGTAAAAATAAAAAATCAAATTTCATTCGTCACAATAATTATCGATAATAATTCATATGAAATATGAACACATCAGCAGAGAGCTTGCACTTTGGATATGGAACGTGATAGCTAACAGTAAAGCAATAAATTCAGTCTTTTAAATACTCGTACATCCGTTTGCGCCGAGCATACTCATACTCGTAGATGCACCAAAGATCAGAGATACCATAATCAATTTATTTCTTATGTAAAGGTATTCTCTGTCTGTAATTATCCAATATCGGATGACGAATCAAAACTGTTAGTCTAAATGAGATCTTAATACTACATAGAAAATTCCATCAACCTTGATGAAATTAAAAGATTATCAAAATGATTAATAGCGATTTCAAGTGCACTTATAAATAATAATGCATCGATTAGATTATTTATTTAGATTCGAGATAGCTGGGACTACTTTTTGAAACCTAACAAAAGCTATTGTGTACCTATCGTGTTATAAAGATTTTACGTAGACACAAATATATGAAGAAAACTCCAATATTTACATAGATATTGCGAACAAAGTCGCTACGCGAACTAATCTTATATCTTATGGTTTCGTAACTCTGTGTAAAAGAGTCTGAGGTCATCGCATCCACGCGGCCTTGTGCGGTCGCCGACCAAAGACGACACTGCGACCTGCGACATTTCGAATTCCAAACCAAATTACGACTCGAAGGCCTCAACATATAATGCGTCCTATTATCACCACATAAGGCACACATTTAAATGATCAAATATTATTTATCTTTATATCATAAAGGCGTGGAATTTGCACGAGTATGCTCATCTCATAATTGGAGCAGAGTTACGCGGGCACAAGCAACATTTGACAATCATGCTCGGAAAGATACTGAGAGCGCCACACTTTTTAAAAGAGAAGGCTTAACGGTGGTTCCTTTTTCTATAATGCATCTTTGTACACTTTGAACATATTTCATAGCTCGTTTTGAAATCAATAATATGTTTTTTCGACTGATTCTATAGTAACAGCCGAGTGACTATTCGAGTGCTGACAGCGCGAGGTGAATAGTTCAACATATTTTTATTCATAATTGACCCAAATAAAGCCTATGATTGATATCTTCATTTTTAATGACTGCTTATGGCGTCGGTCGAACATCAGAGCCGGGCGAGCGATCGCAATCAGCTGATTAACTGTTAACTGTCCGCGAATGAGAACTATAAACGTTGTTTGATCAAGTGTAATAAGCATGCGGGTTTAACGTTCGATATTTTCAGTGCCGTATAACTGTTGTGGATAATTAACAAGAAATGTATACTTTTATTATGAGTTCCTAAATGACTGTGAGCGAAGGAACGGGTCGACGCGAACGTTATCGCGGTTGTGGTGGGCAGGATAAATCGCTCCATTAGGACATCCGGATGACAAATCCCAGGCGTTCGGGCTCGTGATTTATAAAAAAGGGAATGGTCAAATATGTGCAGTTGCCGGGGTACCGTTAACAGATATCAATTGGAGGCACCTCGCGAACTTTGCCCGCCATTTTTATTTACCAGCCGAGAACAGAACACCGTTATACCATCCTCATAGTCAACTGTCACTTTTCAATGAGAATTGAATATTGTATAAATGGTGTTAAGTGTGTATCACGATAGTGATTTATCACGCGTCCTAGCTTATCACGCTTTCGTTTACAAATTAACTATGAAATTATATTTCTGCAGATGATTAGTAATCGCGTCCGTTGTGACATTAAAAGTTGCAAATTAATTTCTTTATCGCTAACGTACGACATTGATAAAACTGCAAATATAGAAGAAGTCTCAAAAATAATATTTATATAGGTAGTAGTACCATGCAATTTTGCTAGAAGGTAAAAAGACACGCGAATTGCCTCAAGCTTTAATGCAATCCAATGAGTTAAAAATCTTAAGTTCTTTACATGAGATAAATAACAAAAGCAGATTGTAGGTGGTAATATATATTTTTCTTCAAGGAAATGACATTCACTCTGGCGCCGTTCTCAATAACCGAATCGACGTTCGGTACCCGAAAACAGGAATCTGTAAGAATGCTCGGAATGTGGCTATTAAATTTAGTCGATCGGGCGGATGTAGGTGTTAGTGACGTCACGAGCAGGCGCCGGCGGCGCGCACGCTTACATTACTAAAGCCTTGCACCCGCGCGGCGCACTCGTGAAATGTGAGTAGCTTCGTTATGTACGGAACCAACGCGGCATTAATATTTATTGTTACGTGTTTTTATTCGCGAATATAATCACATAATTTTTGTTGAACGTTGTAGGTTGTAGATTGATTATTCAAAATTGATAATAAAGAGGCAAAGCTTACTTATTTACTGACGATTTTTGTGCTTACGAATAGAACATAAAAGAATTGATGTTTTGTGCAAGTTTCTTAAGCTTTTAAAAAGTATAGCACAACACAGAAACAGGACAATATCTATTACGATTATTGAAAACGACTATTTTATGCTCACGATTTAAATATTTATAGTTATATCTGTATTCAAACAATGATCTTAATATTATTTGGCAAAAAATGTTGTTCCATATTTTTCAGTTCAATATTTCCATTATAAATTTTAAACGAGTTCCTTAAGTTATTTACCGGCATTATTTCATGCGAAATTATCATTTTCCGACCATTATTCGACCCAACCTTAACCTTCATGAATAAAATACTAGTTCAATTAATATTTAAAATAAGTTGAAAAATGTAGTTATTTTGATCAATCCGCATTAGATTTGCCATTTTGATAAATGTTGTATTTAGCGGTGTTTGGTTCATATTGGCAATATACATGATTATAAATGCGAAAGTATTATTGTTTTTCTTTGTTTGTTTACCAAAAAGATATCCTAAGCTGTGGGAAAGATCACATTGTATTCCTTGGAACGCGTTGTTTTAATTAATTCATAACAGAGTACTAAGGAACAAAAGCTTATGTGAGAATTGTGTATCTGCCACCATAGGTACCTGACACAATTTGTGCAATAAATGTGTCTAAGTCTTTTATATGCAATTTATCGCGCAGAGAAACTACTAAGACGAACCATTTTGGCCACAGGCCGTGCCAAAGGGAACATTACATAAACATACAATACAAGTACATACATATGTACATATATAAATGCACTCGAAATTATAACCCTCCTTTCGCAGTTGGATAAAAAGAAATAGAAAAACGCCATCTACGTTGCAACTAAAAAAACTGTTTACCGTTCATAGCTCTGGTATATACACAAGTAGATAGCTATGTTAATAGTGTCAATGCACGTTTTGTATCCACCATACTGTCTGTACATTACTTTTCAGCTGTCAAGTAAGTGTCTGCAATCCGAATATGAGAGGTTAGAGGGTGCCATTATCATACACACGGACAAGCAGACGTATTAAAGGTTAAATTAATACGTTATGTTCACATAAACAGGTTTATATCACGTGACTCGCTAAAGTGAAATGGCACTAAGAAATTCCAGCAATACTTTTCTTTTCTGCTTAAAAATAATCATGTAATGTTCTTGTTAAACTCATCTGGTGAGTTTAAGAAGAACAGAGACGAAAACGCTATGAATCATTTACGAAATTAATTAATTAATTTCGTTTTAATATATTTTCATTATTACCTTCAACAGTAACTAGCTGAAACAGCAATAATTAAATTTAGAGTCGCACACATTGATACATACAATCGTGATTGATGGTCGACTAATGATTTACTAATAAATCAATACATATTATAAATGGCCCAATACTGGTATAAAATTCCGTCGAGAGGTCGTCTATTGTTAGCTTTTGGAAATTGCTTAACTAACATTGAGAGATGATAATAGGAAGAGAACGAATCGCTTTTATACTCTGACCTCTACGTATTCTCGTAGGGTTAACATCATACCAGTTCTTCGGAATCAATTATATTAGTTCGTTGTATTTTCGTTTTCAACAGCTTCTGCATTATGACAGCGTCTGTTTGCTTGGTAGTAACATATGATATTCGATTTGTTTATTTTAAATTGGCTTACGTAAGCATGGATACGATGCGTAACAATGATTATATTAACTAAACTAAGTGAAACTAAACGATTTGTGGACCCTAACTTAGCACAACTTCTGTGGCTACCATACTACTGATAAACATAGCTATTATTAGCATATACATTTCTAAATCTGGACTTAAATTGATAATTTTACAAGCAACTAAAACAAACGCACAAAGATTTACCTTGGGTGGGAATCGAATCTACGATTGTAATCTCAATGGTCCGGTGCACTAAGCAACAAGAGACCGATAAAGTCAGTTTCTTCTATATTAATTAACCACACAAATTGCTTTCTGAAACGATAAACATGTCAATAGTATTTAGTAGATCAGTCCAAATTAATGCAAAACGACTAATATTACAGTTGCATATTTAATGACACGTTTAAAAATTGATATTTTTAAACGTATATAATGTAAATTGGCTGTTGGCATTTTCTACATATTTTATGTGTACGTATTACAAAGTCTTCCAGAGCTCTGTCTTAAATTTTATCTGGAAGCTAGACAGAACCTATTTCGGCCGCATTATTTTCATCTATAGCTATGAATATTAATCTCTTATTAAAAATAGGATCATAGATTGTGATTTAGCAGACCAAATAATTATCACGAAGCGTGTCCGGCGCGAGATAAGTATTAAACAAATAATTTTTTGCAATAAACAATGGAAACAAGGATTTGTTTGTAAAGCAGAGGGGAAAAAACATGTAATGGCCCGTGGGTGCGACGCGCGAGGCCAAAAACTCGAGTAAGGACGGCCGCGAAGGTCGCATACCTTGATTCTTTTAGTTTCGTTTTTACCATGAAATGCAACCACATAAAGGGATCAGTGATCCGTATTTTCGAATTATCAAAAAAATTGCGCAGATAATATTTTAATAGAAACGAATACTTGACGAATACTTAGCCCCATTTAAAGGTGTATTTCATGCTGTTTTGTCACGTCTTACGGAAATGTGACCGAGAAGAAAATATGAGACACGACTTTGCATTTTAAAAATAAGTTAACACTTTAGGCAATTTCTTTTAACTCTTCGATTAGAGTTATTTTACTATAACGATTGAGATCAATAAATGCCTTAGACTCTTTTAATTAGTTATATATACATTAAAACTTGTTTAATTTGTTTCAATATCGTATTTCACAAATGCAACAAATATGAAGCAACGTGTGCTTAATGACGCGTGTACCCATCTCAGCTGCTAAAGCGTCTAGCCTCGATGACCCCTAATACTAGTGATAGCATAAAATCCAGATTTTTATTAGCATACGAGATTAATTATTGCATCTAAATGATAAATTCATTATAATAAATTCATGTATTTTTTATACATAAAGAAATACCGTGATATATTCTTTTACTGCATGTGAATACACGATAGTCGTCTAATGTGTGGAATATTTATACAGGTATTTAATATATTTATCAAATGCTTTAAAACCAATAAGCCCCTGTAACTCGATATCTTAAACAGCTTCAAGATAAGTAAAGGCCACTAAAAATATTGCAGTAAAATAAGGGCCAAGTTCCTATTCAAAATCTCAGACTTTTGACGTACTGATATCTAAAATCAGACCATTTTGTTTCCACAGTTTTATTCTGAATAAATTACATACTAATACTAATAATTCGGTCCTAAGGATGCATTACTTAGTAGGTATGTCTGATATACATAATATGATAAATTAAGTTTTACTTATCTTCTCGCTATGTAATAAGTGTTAACCGCCGAACTTAAGTAGATTTACATGGCATTCAAATTTATTAATTTATTAAATATTAAAATAAAATTCAATCAATAAATTTCCTTCGGGCTGAAAAACCAGACCATTAACTATCCATCGCTTTGCAATATATTCGAATCTACTCGTTTATCATTAGGCAAAATCAAATGCCAGTTAAGTAATAAGGAAATTTAATAATTGCTAACTGAATTCGATAAATCACGAGATAACATTATCTTAATTAATAATTAAAAATAATCGCACATAATTATTTGCATACACAAATTTTAAGTATTTTTATAGGTATGTTTAATAAATAGGTCCACTACGGTTGACGGGGGGTCAAGGGTTTTCGAAAACGGCCGTATGTATGTATATACATATAAACAGAGCAATGAACGTAAAAACACGTTAGGCTTGTAGGGATAGAGGTATTTGGCACTCCGTACTTTCTGCTACCCCGTTAGGGACTCGGGGTGATGGTGTAATAATAGTAAAAATAAAGTAAAATCTCTCAGCTATTACGATATCGTTTGTTAGGAACACTGTAAAGCGCAATCGTATGCTCTTAATAAAAATATCATTTCAAACAGGTTCCCGAATCCATTTAGATTCGAATTGAATGTTTATTTGACAGACAATTATTCTCGAGTATGCTATA
>DWQT01004033.1:0-11696 GCA_018244895.1 Myscelus amystis hages | reverse complement strand
TTGCAAGATCTTCTTTTGCGATTTCCCAAAAATCGTCTTTTTTGAGTTAAGTCAGTATTCCAATAAGCATGCGACATATACAATAAATAAATATATTTCCAGCAAAAAAGCATGGTATTTTTGAGCAATTGCTACATAGAAATGCGCACGTTGCTACAAAGACTAATCTTATTTCGAGATTTAATGTGCAAAAAGTATACTTACTCTAACAAGCATATCTTGTCTTAAATCAAAGAAATAACTTGAATCTAAAAAAATACCTATAACATGTTCAACATTGTGTTACTGATTTTGTTATTGCCAGTGAACGAAACAAAACATTGTATCCGCAAAGTAACATACCGATCTTCTAATTTGCAGGCACTAATTACTTCCAGTGCCATTGTCGAGCGCCGTGCATAAGGTAGTCAAGCCGCCCGGGTACCTGCGCTGCCGAAATAGTCCCCGGTTTGTTTCAAATGAAAATCGAAAAAGAATCGGGCCTTCATTAGCGAAGGGTGTAAGTTGCTGGGGACGCCACCTGGCGGGCTTTTCTGAAAGTCATTCGACATTACTCTCATGAAGGTACCTTTTTCCATTCTATACTGCATTCACGTCTCCTATCCAAGTCTATAAAGTGTATAAGTTTGCTGTCGAAGTTTTCCTTCATCGTTATAGCGAATGTTGTTTAATATTAATAATAATGATAATAATAGAAATGATTTGTTATCATAATTACAATATATTTTTATAAAACTTGTCAGATCAGAGATGTGTGCCTGTATTTGAACCTAATCTTCAAAATTCAAGTGACAGAATTGACAGTGTGTCAGTGACAAAGCACGGGAATGGCATTAATTTACATTAACTTAGTATAGAATATCGCAAAAGTAGTTCCTTTTACGCAAGATAGGGGCGCTGTGCAATTATTATGATTTTTTTTACCATTTCATTTCAATATTTTATATGAAACAATTGTTATTTAGATTTATATGTATTGTTATTGGCATCAAACATCATTTCTTGGACACCGAATCATTACATGTTGCCTATAAAAAACCCGGAATTCAATAGCAAATATTGTTTAATAAATGGAAAATTTTCAAATTCGAATGTTATACGCGTCTGTCTAAGTACATTCGCGTGAGCTCTATAAAAAGCAAGCGTGATACCGAACGTCAACGACACTCATTCGACACATTAGCGACTAACCTAAAAATAGGCGGTCGGGCTGTTTTTAATTTGTACTTCAAGTAAAAACCTGAGGGCATACGAGATGGAGGTTTCGCGCGGCAACAGAGGAAAAAAGGCATTTGTTTTGACAGAACGAGGGTCGAACGACTGAGTGGAAAGAAAAATATCATGTGCCAAAAATGTACGCAGCCGCTGCGGACACCATCGGTTCAGAAATTCGAGGACATTTCTAAAATAAAAATCACAATTGCAATGTACAGTATAAACATGTGTATACATGTGTATACTTCTACATGAGTCACAGCGTTTTTTATTATTCGTATACAGTATAAAACTTAAATGTAAAGCGGTTTAAAGTGTCCAAAGGCGTATATAAACGCTATGCATATGTTTTATTATTGCGTGAGACTCGAGTACTATGAACAGTATCGATGCGAATAGTTAAGTTGAGACAAGAAACACATATTTACTTCATATATTTTTATAGTTGCCATTCATTGGTTTTGCTCGCTAAAAAGCGCTTTGCTAGACCAGAAGAAGACAGCCTATAAAAATTCAATACGTAAACTGTTTTCAACGCTGTTTCCTATTCTGATTCGATTTTTCCAGAAATAAAATAGAGAAATATAAAAATGGGTTAATCCCAACGTGAATTTGAAACATGGAGACACTGTTAGTCTGCAAAAATGGAAACCGGCTTTTTAATACTTTGATGCTTCCACGAATATCTGTCGGAATACATTCCATTAGGGCACACACGCTTCTGGCTTTGTTAGGATTTCTTAAAAGGCTTGTCAAGACACGTCTGCGCCCAGAGTGATGGGAACTCGTGGAGAAATAGTACTTGTTTTACAGTGTAGGTATGTACTTAGCGTAGCGGAATGGTAGAGGTGGGCTACTCGATGGCAACTGGTTATCGTGGACAGTGGCAATACATGACGTGACGAGTGACCAATGTGTCGAAGGATGTGAAGGAAAGTCCACTTAGCGACTTTTTTAAAGAGCCGTTAATCACGCAAAAATACTTCAAATGAAATTTAATTCAACATTTTTCTTCACAGCTTCCGTGCGAATACTGTCTCAGATGTAACCTTTACGATGATTCAACTCAATTTCGATAATAACCAATATCGAGTATCTGAATGTTTGCAATAATTAGGCAAACGCTTATTCGGTATATCTTCTATACATAGTATAAAACAAAGTCGCTTTCGCTTCCTGTCCCTATGTATGCGTAGATCGTTAAAAGTACGCAACGGATTTTAATGCGGTTTTTTAAATAGATAGTGCGATTCAAGAGGAAGGTTTACATGTGTAACTACCTTTTGTCCGCGGCTTCGTACGCGTTGTAATCCAGAATTTCTTAAGGGCAATAAGTAAAAATGTAGTATAGGAATTTAGATATTCCAAAGATAGTAGGATATTTTCACGGTATAGGGAAAGGGGAATTGTTTTACATCGAATTAAACGCGTGCGAAGCCGCGGGCAAAAGCCAGTGATAAATAAAATGTAAAATAGAAACATAACGGAGCTATTTCTTGCAAGACCTAATTAATAAGACCGTGAACTAAATTGAACTATATTACGATTCCGTTCACTCATTTCTGTGTCTTTTCTGGTGAGAATTTATCACACAATCTCATCGCGATTGAAGCGTCCTTGAAGTACAACCTCGACCTGGATAAAGGAATCAGCTTTAAAATAGTTCGTGCAATATCTGATATTTCCACTGAAGTCTTTGTGGTTTGAACCGATGACGTCATAGAATACCGTTTTGATGCCGGACGGTTATCGAAAAAACATACATTGTTCTAAGTTTCATGCTTGGCATGTAACTGGGTGTGTCATTATTTAATTTTGTCACAAAAACTCAATAAGGACTTTAATTCTACGCCGTTGAGTCTCACAAGGGTAAGTTACTGAAATGTAAATTTAATTTAATTAGTTTTATATTTATGTAGAAATAGTAAGTAATATGTTAAACCTAGTTTTATCAGATTATGTGAGCGCACTAATAGTTTATTCCCCGACTTTGATATTTGATTGAAAGGATATGGAATATTATTGACGGAATATTGAAAAACAGAGCTTGTGAATAGGATTCATAAGGATATAAGGGACGAATTAATAATATATTCTAAAATAAGACTTACAATGAGATACTCGTTTCGTGCACACTAATTTCTAATCAAAGAGACTTTATAAAAACGAATTAAAAGATTCTTGATGGAAACATAAACCTTGGCCTTGGCTAGCAAAGCTAGCATCCATTTTGCGCTTGCTTTTATCAAAGACTACTACCTATTTGTACAGAAGATTCATTGTGTCCGGTATAAAAATAATTGAATGATACGCAATTGTTTTCCAATATTTTGCCGCAAGTTACAAAATCAAACTTAAAATATGTATGACATTTAAAATTTGTTTAATCCATAGGGCTGATATTAAAATTTATGACTGACGGTCTGTTTGTTGGTTCCGGATCATCATCGAAACGGTGAATCTGATTTTGGTGGGGCGCGGGATAGGAATTAATATAGGTACAATGAGGAGAGGAACCTGAACAAGTCTCTGTTCTCACGCAATCCTATGACTAGTACATATAGGGCTGTGGGTCTCGTGGTCGATAGGTAAGAGAACTGGACTGCAAAACGGTCGTGGGTACGGTTGCCACTCAGGGCATATCATATTTATATGTGTATGTTTATCAGCTGTCCGGTTCATAACACAGGCATTAATTTGTCTAATTTGCAATCACATAGTCGAGTGTGGAATTGTCGTAAAATATTATTATAACATATTATTTGAAAAGGGAAGACCTCTGGTTCATAATCTTTGAGCTCTCAGCGTGTGCGTGCAACCAACCACAAGAAGAGAATCTAACCTCGTCCTTTCAAAGCAAGGATTCTTTCAATGCTACAAAAGCGATATAAGTAATAATACTATACCAACAACTAAGTCGGCCTTTAACGAGAGATTTTTTCTTTAACATCTCATCGTTTACTCTGATTATGCTACTTTTTCATACATTCGTGGAAATTTCTAGGAAACACTGATAATATTCATCTCATATACGATGGTCGTATCATTAAAAATAACGAGGTTCTTATATTGTCGGGAATATTTTTGATATTTATTTTGCGTACCTGTCAATCTTATTGTACAGGTCTATTAGCATGTATAGATAATCTTTAAATAATATGAAAATTTTAAGTAATTATTAATGGTCTTGCAAGAGTTGTGTTTACACTTGGTAGGTCTCGCATGATTTGTGTTCTAACTGCCGCCTTTCATTTTGATTCACACAATTTGATGATGCACACAAAGTGCATCAAAATTTCTACTCACTACGCATGCTCACTACGCATGTTGTTTACACCTTTAATTGAGGTGACACTTATCCTTTTGTACCATAATCATTACTGTAATTGTTTATGATAGTGTTCATTTTGTTGGTGTAACCGAATATTAATAAATAAATAATAAATAAATAATAAATAATCTGTCAAAAATACGACGAAACATTTCGAGAAAAGGTAGGTAGGTAGTGTGCCCTTGCGCTTCGCTTCGTTCGTTCCGGGATACCTACTTTAGAGTTACGTGCGTTTAAATCTAACTATCCCTTGCTATGAATCGAGGAAAACATTAAGAAGAAATCTTAGAGATGTTATAAATTAGGTAAGTAGTATTTTTAATGTAAGAGATGAGATCCGAGTGGAACAATAAAAGGTAGGATAACTAAATATTAGAATTTGTTGAAGGTTAAAAGATTACTTATTCAATGCTCAATATTGGAAATCAAGTTTACATACTTTGTTACGTGTATAAAAATGCACGCATAAAAAGACGTAAAGGAACTTTTAAGTAATTAGCTGATGTTCTGTTCAAATGCGATCTGTATACCTGTTCTAGATTCATAAGAATCAAATCTCTGGCGCGCGTCCAGTGGCAAAGACAAAACTACTGAATCTATCGCCCGGTTGAGTCTAAACGTTAGATGCTCCTAGCGCCGGGAATAACCTACGTACAGTGTCTATAACTCGGTAGCGACGCTGCCCCAAACAAAATGCCAGTTTAGGCAACATCAAACACATTGGAACGCGTTCATAAATGCTAATGTATCAACTGACAATTATGAATCATTATGATTGTTCAGAGTTATTTCTCTTAGAGACAGGTATTTAAGTTATTATTATTTGTATGAAGTTTTCAATTTAATTTTGTGCATTTTTTATGATTTGTCATGTATCTGAGTTAGTCAGTGTAATTGGACTTGATGTCCGTTCTAGCTAAGTATAAACAAATAAATAAATGATGACTTGATGATATTAAGTTTCCTACAGACGAACTGGCCGTTAACTTTACGGTAAAGATGGGCGAGAATGTAGCTATGAATGTGTGATCTATATAGCTTTTATAATAAAGAATATAATTTTTTTATATAGATTTACTATTGATTTTTCTAAGTGCAGTATCTTGCTCTAGTATAGAGTACTGGGTAAATTGGACGCCACTGAAAGATATTTATAGCTTATGTTCAAAGATGGCACAAAATAGTTGTAAACCGTAGCTAAACCCATTCAGAATTAAGTCATTAAAACCACGGTAAAATAACCCTATCGCTCTAACCTACCTACTTACATTAAAAAAAGAACATCCACACACGTGTATTTACGACTATTCAAAATTAAATAATACACCGGTGGAACCTTGAAAAAACTTAAACACCTATTAAACAAACCCGCCTCTTTTCAGAACGCAGTCGCTAATGTAAACATTGTGTTAGTTCGAGCGACAAAAAGCGTTAAAAGTAAAATCATAGACACGTAATACTGCACGCGTTCCGTTCTCGGAAACTTGTTAATTATCTGTTGTAAACTAATAAAATGTAATATTATGCCTCGAAGCATGTTTTTTATGTATGAACGTGTTCAACATGAACTCGATTCACGCAAGGAACGCGAGAAATGGATTTTCAGTGAAATGTTCCCGTATTTTTTAGAATTCAATTACTAGAATCATAATGACAATGATTTTTGAACGAATTCGTAACAGTGATGTACAAATGGGCAATATTCCAAAATTGAAATACGGATCATTATTTGAATTTAGGCAAGTTATGAAATAGCCGTGTACGTATATGGAAACTCCACCTCGTTGTTTTAAGAATCTGTTATAAAGTTCAATGATTGTGTCCTAACATTTGCCAGTCGACTAGTATAGCTTACTTATAATGCTTGTTCAATTGAAGAAATTTGTTATATTCAAAAAGAGATTAAATTTAACTTTAAACAATCGCCGAACGAGTGACTGGTTATTACAATATTCAGCAAAAAATAAATTATATTTTTCATTTTAACAATATTTCGTTCCCAATACTCGTTCTAAAAACCTCGAAGTTTGAAACGATTCCCCATTCACTCGAATACAATACGGTCAATCGTCGAGTCCATCTACTTGAGCGGTATTTATGAGTGAATGAGCGATCCGTTCGTCCGTTTGTCGGCCACATTTACATTTCAGTAGCGTAAACGTTTGATATGTTTCCCCTACCTGTTTACTGCGGTCGGAAGTACTGCGCGCGCGTTCGTTGCGGCGAGCAACTCGACCGAGTAACTCTGCCCCGTAGTATTCAAATTGGAGAACGTATTTTGACGTTTAAAAACATGCCCGAACGCTGAGAGCCTTGCGAGACCGATTTAATTATAATTTATAAATAAAACTGTTTTTTAAATACCATATTTTAATTAGCTTATTGGAATTTACTATGGATATAGTTACTAAATGTCATGTAAAGGCGTATTTATATTACTGTCTCTCTCGCTCCTACTGTCTCTGTCTCTCTCGGTTAGGTTCCCTAAATTTTTTGTCTCCACTTCGTCCTAGTTCTGACATCATACTTAACATTTTTGTAATTTTTGTATATTTGGGATATCAAAAAAAATAATTGTGTGACATGTCACACATTATATTTTAAATTTACACATGATATAACTGGCAAGCGAGTAGCGCCACCAAGCGGGCGTAGCTAGCAAACGCTCCTTCCATTACATCGAACGGCCGCGTTGTCTATGGCCAGTTTTATTTTTATTCAGCCGCGCACACGTGCGGTTCATCTTGTTTTACACGCGGTTAATTCGGTCGAAGACGATTCTTTGTGGCGCACTAATTGATTTCTAAACGGTTTGTGAGCAATATTACCTCTCTAATTGCTCCGGGGATGATTGAGTCATTCCGCAGTTATAATTAGACGCCACGTCTATTGTTTCATTGCGCTTGAGTGAAAATTTCCGTGATTTTCCGCCGTTCCCCTGTGACCCCCTTTTGATTCTGACGTGCGGTCGATGTAGCGTTTGAACGTCCATTTCGACGTTTGAAATCACTTTGAGAAAGAATATGCAAGATTACGTTGCGAGTTCTGTATATTGCGGAGTCTCGGGTTCGATTCCAGCCTAGCATGTCCGATAAATGCAATGACGAATTCAGTTATAATAGCCTAGCCTATCCCAGTCTTGATTTCAGTAACTTCATTAGATACGTGTGGATATAGATTATAATCTTGACTAAGCTTTAATTTTCCCATTATTATTACTGTTAAGTATATCTATTTATTTTGTTTTATTCATCGATTCATTTCATGTAACTTTAATTTTAACGCAATTATAAAATTACTATAATTGGTTAAGGCATAGCAACTTTTCCGAGTAGCACTAAAAATACACACGACAAACAGATAAAAGAGTTTACAGTTTCCCCCATCGCGCAAGTCTCTTCCTGGGTACGTACGTAATTACCGCGGGGTTTTTATAAAAAATGACTGCGCGTGAACTTTATAATCACCGCTATTCTGGCCAGTGTTTTATAGATTAACTAGTTCCTTCCCGCGATGTGGGCAGCGTTCACACAAGAATTAGTCGCATAACATCGCCAGAATACCTATTTGCGTTTTCAATATGTGCTCTAATTACATCCGATAAAAAAGAATAGAATGTTTTTTTCTATTGACAAATAGGCAAAAACTGTATAGAAAAATATGCAAAAATAGAAACAAATATGAAAAAAATATTACAAAAGAGACAAAAATACTGTTTTTATTTATGTAGACATGGAAAATTTAAAACAAATAGCCTGTTTCCCTTAGAAATATCTTAAAGCAGATCTGAAAGAATTCACATTGCCAATATACAGACCATAAATTGTTGATTTTTTTTTTTAAGTGAAGTTCGATTTCCTATGATTGTTTGAATATGTCTGCTACACACAGACAATCTGTACCGCGGTATATGAACGAGAGTACACGTAGAGATCGGGAGATTTGTTTACTTGCGCGCACTGGCGAGCCCGTTTAGTCACACTGCGTTGAAATATTATTAAACACACGTTAACTTGACAAAAAGCTTTTCTTTCAACGAACTACGGCTATTTGAGTTGTAATGAGCCAACGAAAGCATTACGCGTCTGACGAATGACCCCCAGATGTTATTGCTTGGCGTTTTATCAGATTTTATAATAAGAATGCAATTTCATTATTGATAAACCGTTGTTTGAAGACTATGATTATTTTTTCCGTAATCCTTACATAGTATAAAACAAAGTCGCTTTTTCTTCCTGTCCCTATGTATGCGTAGATCTTTCAAACTACGCAACGGAATTTGATGCGGTTTTTTTAAATGGATAGAGTGATTCGAGAGGAAGGTTACTATGTATAATAACACCCATTATATAGTAGAGAAATACTGTTATTTTTGAGATTTCTAATGCGCGCGAAGCCGCGAGCAAAAGCTAGTATAATAATAATGATAAGGAGCTTAATGATGGTTTCTATAACGTATGGATGTCTTAAAGCGCTCAGTAGGATCCACCGAAATGTTTACACGCTCTGTAATTAATATTTTTTCTCAAAAAAGCAATTGACAATGTTTCATATTTTAGGATTTAGCATTTACGGATGACATAATCAAGCATGTCCTACCATTGGTTTTAGATACTTAATACATTTGTAAATTGTAAAATAAGAAACTATTTCACGATATTTATTTAATAATATAATATAACTTAAAACAGTTGTTTTCCGTGTATTCTTCTACAAATATAGAGGCCAGTTACATTTCCTATTTGTATAAAAGACCATAGACATTATAAAAGGGAGCCATAAATAATTTCCACCGAAACAGATCTCATAGCCATTTGAAATACAATTTGTTGTTGGAATCCTCCACATGCGTGTTGTTTATTGTTGGAGCGGTGCGCGTGTGTGTCGCTGAACAGTTTTTATTGTTTTACGACAACAATAAACGGACGGACACGTATATTTTTTAAATGATTTTTTTCCCTCCGTCCCATGAGCGTTGCGGCCGCGATTAATTGCACGTAATTAAAACGGTGAACGCACTAAAAATGAATGCTGAGCGCACATTATTACGAGCCTGTGTTTTCGGTAGCGTTTATGATGACCTGGTCTAATTTATTATTGGATGTCCAGATTTGTAAAGGCCGCAATGTTATCTCTAATTACATTTAGATATAAATCTATTTCAGATCGTCCCACTATGTGGAAACAGGCATCCAGAAGTGAATCAAACAAAGGGTTGAAAAAAAATCTACTTCAGTAGGTCGTTTCTTGCCAGTTACAGGCAAATACATAATGTGTGTCATTTGTCAGTTGGCTGTTTATTCTCTCACAATACATTATAAATATTTATTTTTCACAGACATTGGAGAGTTAACTAAAATATACTTCAAAATCGAAATCGTCCTGTATAAATAAATTTATAATTGGCCACAGAATTATTACAGAATTATTACACTTATTACAGTAATAGCAACAATTATCACGTAAATCGAAACGGAAATTCTGTGCGTTCATACAGCTCTGTTTACAATATCCGAGATTTGAATAAAACACTTTTTTTCCACAGCCCGCCGCGTCGAGAGATCATCGTGGCAATTAAATATCATTGTTCGGACAGCGTGTAAACTCTGAGACAGTGACGCGCATGCGCTGTGGCGTTTATTTAAAATTTGGGTCGCGTGCGTACGTATGATATTACAGAATGCGTTATGTAAGAATTTTAATGTTTTCGATTATTATGTGCTTACCATACATGACTTGCAAGATACAAAATTTTACACGGTAGCTATCCGGTGATAGATACTGAAATCTACCTATTTTGAACAAAGTGTGTAAACTTTGAGGATTTTTTGCCCGAAAAACTATACTGTATTAGTAAAGCATACCCGTTATTGGGTTTGCATTTGGTAAAACTTATAACCAAATCAATTAATATTTGTTTTTTAAATTTCCGTCTAGTATGTGACTTGTCGCGGCAGTCGCGTCCTATCCATAAACCATAGACCACGTTCTATATGTCTATGGTTCAGAACAAAATCCTGCGCATACGGTACACGTGTACATAATAGATGACGTATATATACCGTGTGTACGTTTTTACTTCTGTTTCATCAGTGATCGGGCTCGATATAGCTTTCATTCATACGTGCGTCAAAACTACATCAAAACGTTACGGGAAGTCGTAATAGTCAAAACATTCAATAATTATTGCTCACTGAAGGGATCGTCGGCGCATTAAGCATTTTTCCCCCGTTTATTTGTCAGCCATCTTGATCGATTGTTGTTTGTGTGGTGCGTTGATGGATTTGCATGTAGCTATCGTACTACCGCTTGGTACGCATGTGTTATTAACTTGCGTCCATAAATACGTCTATCAATGGATTTTTGATCCCCGAAGCAAATGGAGTGTTACGCCTTGATTTAAATGCGATTTTTTTATGAAGCGTTTTGACAGATGTTTCATCAAAATCGGTGCAGCCTTTTAGAGTTGCTTTATTTTCATTTATCCGAGTGACGTGAAATTAGACACCTATGTATTATGCTATATTACGGACAAGCATTGATATATGCCAAAATTCCTAGTCAAGATTGGTGTGAATTTCTAATATATTATTAGTAAGTATTTGTCACTGACAATTACTCTTGAGCTTCTTGAGTGTTCTCATCCTTCAGATCGTCGCATATATTTTTATGATTATAATGATTTAAAATGAGTAAGAGAGTGAGGTGAGCTGGCGTGCTCACGGCCGGGGTCGTGACAAATAAAAAGCTGAGCCAGTTCTACGCTGGTGTCTCAGCACTCAAATCCACAGGGTGCTCGATATCTTCTTTTACATTTTAATAATAAATCAGTATAAAAGATTTTACCTAAAAGGTACCCGACCAAAACCCTTACAAATTTCTTTTATTAGAAACGTAAAAGAGATAGCTATAGATTATAAAAAGTTAGATAGCTTATTATGATTATACTTCTATTGTCAGGTTTTTGTGATTTCTCTTCCAAATTGACGTTTGCTGTTGACAGTAGTGGCGCTGCATCTAGCCTTAAGGCTGGTTCAGGCTACGATACTATACACCGTACACTCAGTGTATATATCGAATGTCTCTGTGTGAACACGAGTGTCTGTAATTGGTAAATTTATTGTGACACAATATTTAGTGTCGCATCAAC
>DWQT01004032.1:0-11697 GCA_018244895.1 Myscelus amystis hages | reverse complement strand
CGTAATGTAATTGTACATACTACATCACTACTTGTATTGTAATGGCGGTCACCGATTCCGCAGGCGGACCGACATCGTTGACGTTTTAGTGAGTCATATTCTATGAGCAGAGATTCTTCCGAATTATGTTATTTATGTGAACGCCTATATAATTGGCTTAGTAAGGAATATCAGACACCAAGATACCTGCAGTATTTGATTAGAATATAATTTCACTACAATGGCTGCAACAAGGAGACTTCAAAAAGTAAGATTCTTAGATCTTCAATATTTGCTAGATTAAAATCAAAATGTAAACGAAGTTTTAATATACATAATCATTCTAATAGGATTAGTACTTTTTATATGCCGATGTTTACGAATTATACATTTTAAGGTTCTTTGGTTATTCAAGTTGTACAAAAATATTTTCGTCTATCTTTGAACATTTTTCAGGAACTAAATGACATACGACAATCTGGTCTTAAATCTTTTAGAGATATTCAAGTGGATGAAACCAATATCCTGACCTGGCAAGGATTGATTGTTCCAGTAAGTTGAAATTGCTGATTCACTTTTAAAATCGTCAAAAATGTTACATACCTACATTGTCTTTGTTTGCAGGTATTTATGAAATTGGTTATGCTATAAAAGCGTGTAATGAAAGTGATACAATTATTATATTTCAGGATAACCCCCCCTACAACAAAGGCGCGTTTCGCATTGAGATTAATTTTCCAGCAGAATACCCATTCAAACCCCCCAAGATAAGTTTCAAAACTAAAATCTACCACCCGAACATTGATGAGAAAGGTCAAGTGTGCCTGCCTATTATAAGTGCTGAGAACTGGAAACCTGCCACCAAGACTGATCAAGGTATTATTATAAAATTGTAACTTCCTACAGACCGTTTTGGAATACTTACAATGTTGTTATTATGTGATGACGGTTATGTATCTATGTTATTATGTCTTTTGTTGTCACATATCTGTATTTCCTATATCTGTCAATTGTCAAAATTAAAACAGAACAATAATAAATCAATACAGATCACTTAACAGCTCCTATCCTATTCAGCATTAATATTTACTAATGATAATCAATTAAGGTAATTACTAAGAGAGAAATTGTAATGGAACTGTTACATTTCCAGTAATCCAAGCCTTAGTGGCCCTTGTTAATGATCCTGAACCAGAACATCCTCTGCGTGCAGAACTAGCTGAAGAGTTCCTGAAGGATAGAAAAAAATTCACAAAGAATGCAGAAGATTTCACCAAAAAGCACAGTGAAAAACGGCCTACAGATTAATGTAGGCAAGACAAATGTTGAATTTACAGCAGAAATGTCTTAATGCTTACATGTGACTAGACCGCTTATATTGATGCACAGTCTCCAATCTCATTGCCTTTTTTGCATTTAAAATACTATAAGCCAGTACTACACATAGAGTACATAATTGTTTGCATGTAATATACTTATATGTGCACACTAGTCATATGAAATTGGTAACAATCTTTGATTTTTGCTGTATATTCAAAATGAATCTAAACATAAATTGTTGATGATTATACATTATTTTTCACTATTTGCCACATTGCCTGCAAATCTGAATGCACTATTGGCAAACAAGGGTTATAGTTAATTAGGAATTGGCATATGCAACCTCGGAAAATTTTGCTGTTTCTACTAGTATTTGTATGTTGAGTTTGAAAATATAAAAATGAACACTTTATTTACTATTAAGTAAGAATGTAATTTTGGAATATCAGAAATAGCACCATTAAAATGTAGTAGTGAATTATTAATGTTCTGATATCTGATGGTTTTTAATAAAATTTTGGCCCCATCACCACAGTAAATGTTATGATAGAATGTAAATAAGTGTCAATGAATCTTAGGGATTGTTGATATTTCACTTGGTTTGAACTTAAGCGAAGTAACTTTTGGTTTTTAGCATATTAGTACATTGAATTGTTCATTGATGAACCATATTCAGTGATGATAATTTATTTTACTATTACAAATAAATATTGAGCCATAGTAGCTAGCTTGAATCATGTCCTATCTATTTATTTACAAATAGCTTAAAATTTTGAAATTTTCACTGCTAATTTGGTCATTAGAATGCCACTTCATTAATTTTCTGAATTGCATTATTTAATTTTTCTCTATAAGTTAAATGTGTTACTTGGTAACTTACTGTGTGTTAATTCAGTGATAAAATATATATTTTTTTCCAACTTACTGGTTTCTTTTTTATTTAATTTAACATTTCGTAATGTAAACACTTATGACTATGGAACTCATGGTTTATAGAGATAACCATGTTTTCATTTTACCACAGGTATAATTTAATCAGAGGTATTATTATGAATTTGTTTATTTATTAAACCTTCATTGCTCACCGTTGTATCAAAACTCAAAAGTGATATTGGAAACCTTAATTCTTAATGGCTTTTTAACCAGGCAACTGTGAGTGCATGAAGAGAACTTGTGGCAGGTGGCAAATCTTATAAGTAAAAGGACATTTATTATGGATTTCTGTTGTAAGGGTATTATGCATGGTTAATTGATAGTTAGTAATTTTAAAGAGATATTTACAAATGAGGGATATAATAAGAGTATGGATTTAAATATATTTTAATTTAATTTAAATGTACATTATTATTCATTGACAAAAGCTTCAGGATAAAATAGCATACTTGATTAAAAAAAACATTTATTCATCAACATACCCACACATCCAATATTTTAATCAATAAATTCATATACATCCTTTGCTACAGTTAGTGGAGTGGTTTCATTACATGTGGAATATAAACAATTATTTTTTTTTGTGTTTCCAATGTTTGTTGATGCTGTGCCTGTCTTTAATTTATCCTTTTTTGAATTTTGTGTGGAGCTTATCACTTTAGTTTCTGATTTAGTAACACCAGAACGACATGAGTTCATAGTCATTACACACTTTATTTCTTCTATTTTCCGTCTCTTTGGCATAGGTTCATAAATGCATTCTTCCTCAGTATTGTCATTACAGTAATTTAAATTAGCTGTAAATGAAATTATGCTTTTTTGATGTTTGTGACGCCTTAACAGCACACTGTAGCATACTTAATATGTTCTATTTATAAACATTTTAATGACTAGTATAAGATGTGTATTGGCTATTAAATGGTTTCCACTTGACTACAATTCATTGAATTTTTTATATGTATCAGCCATTTAGTATTGTCACTTAGAAAATAAACAGATGGTGTAAACTTACACTGAATTCTGGTTATACACCAGTGAAGATATTCCTTTGTGTTGAGATCTTTGGCAAGTGAAGGTTCAATATCTAGTGAGTAATCTGGGCCAAAATAAGGCCACTGATCGTGTTCAGGTATACTTTCATCCAACTCCACTCCTGCTGCTAACGCTAGAAGTGTAGTCCAAAGTCGCGCAGCATTTGTGTGTTTATATCCGCCTAGAATTTTTTTTTAAACGATGTATATTCTACTCACATTTCAAATAGTGATCGTAAAGCTATTTTGAAAAACTTGGCTGGTTTCAATTCTCTTTGTACGGGGTAACAGAGATGTTGCACCATGAATCATTGTATTGTAAGTTCTACACAGATGGATTGTATTGTGAATTTTACACACCACCACCCAACAATATTGTAGGTTTTCTTTTATCGAGCACACTTTTCAGACAGCTGCAGTAACTCCGAGATGTCAGTCCGGTGCCGCCGCGAGGGTCGTGCGCGAGTGCGTCGGCGCCACACTGCACCACTATTGCATCGGGCGTAAATCTTGAATATATCAGTGAAAACACTCTAAAAATCATTAGAAATTTCGTTTAGATCATTAATGAAAAGGTACAACTTTATTGTGATTTATAAAAACATATCCAATATCTTTAATTACAAAAAGAAAACATATTATAGTATGATAACTAAAACATGACTCATTAAGTGTATGTATGTACCTTATAATGAATAAAACAATTTGAATTTAACAAACAACAAAGCAATCTTTAATTAGGGACAGCCTGAGTTATGTTAACCAATACTTAATGTATGTCTCGAACCATATTAATATACAGTTAACACTTTGGTGACCGGCAATTTTACACAGAAACTATGTCACGTCACTGTAAAGTCAAGAAGGTGTAAAGTCATTTTCATTCTAATCCAATCATTTTCATTCCAATTGAATTTGAAATTCCATTTCACTATTTGATTCTATAACATTTCTCTTTTGCTATTTTGGTGGTATAATATCACTCGTCACCAGTCAACATCGTTTGGACATAAAAAGACGAGTTAACTCGTCACCAGTCAGCAAGGTGTTAACTAAAAACTGAAAATTAGTAGTCGTACTCATTTCACAATTATGGTTCATGTGTTATAACTGAATGCATACACTGTGATTCATAAGCCAGTTTTACTAACTATTGGACCGATGGCACTGTAATATTCTTTTTTTTTCAAATTTAAATTATTGTACAAAACTAAGTATATTATAAAATAGAACATAAACTATACTTACTTTTCAAATACATATTCCAATGTGGAATCAGAATATCCAGCCTTGAGTGGAAAATTACAACTAAATCCTTTACCAGTCAGATTGCCAATATCTTCTAATGTGCCCGTTCCAGGATAGAATCCTGGTTCGTGTTTGTGGAATGACAATGTGAACACAGATTTGCTTAGATTATATGCATCTTGAACACCATTACCTATATGAATTAGAATAGTGAAATATTCTATTTTTAGTCAGTTTCTTACTATAATGTATGTATAAATCTACATAGAGCACTCTTTCCTTAACTTGTATATCTATATAATTTTATTTTTAATATATCTCTTTCATATCACACATAACAGCTTCTTACCATGATGAACATCTAAATCTATATAGAGCACTTTAGAGAACTTTTTCCTTAACTTTTCAATAGCTATTACAATATCATTTACATAACAAAACCCATCTGCTGCAAACCTAAAATTGAAAAAAAGGTATGTTATTTACCTCTTGCAATCTCTAAACAATAATCTTATTAAAGTAATTATCTATATTCTATACTAATAAATAAAGCTGAAGAGTTTGTTTGATTGTTTAAACACGCTAATCTCAGGAAATATTGGTCCAATTTGGAAAATTCCTTCAGTGTTAGATAGCTCATTTATCAAGGAAGGCTAAAGGCTATACTAGCTTTTGCGCGCGGCTTCGAACGTGTTGCTATTCAAAATTTCATAATGGCAATAAGTAAAAATGCAGTATATGAATTTAGATATTCCAAGGATAGCCGGAAATTTCACTGTATAGGGAAAGGGGAATTGTTTTACTCCAAATTAAACACGTGCGAAGCTACGGGAAAAGCTAGTTATAGATAATTACCTTTGAGCATGATGCCATCCTCCACACCAATTGACGGCCACATCTGCCATTCCAAGTATGAGGCTCTTAGCAGCTGTTATAGAGCCTCCAGCTATTGTCGAAACTAGCTTATACATGTCTGCAACCGGCGGGCAGTCATAACCTGCAATGATGACAAAAAATTATGCTCTTGAAAGAAGAGTGTGCAATGTAGTGAACCTCCTGCCGAATCCCGCACACACTGTAATCCAACATGCCTCTATCTATAGATGTGTCTATTAATTCTCTGTTATTTAATATCCTTAATAGAAAAAGAGCAACAATATTATAAACAAAGTTGCATAAAAAATTTCTATCTTTTCCACTTCCCTACTTGCCGTTCCTTTTGAATGACAGTGATATATCGCTCATTTGGTGCAACAACTACAGTTTTAGAAATTTTACTGGAGAATCAATCAAAGATTTGTTTTGAAGGTACGGCCTTTGAAGAGACTTATTACAATTGTCGTGATCTATAAAGCAAGTTTGAATAAGCTTAATTAAAATCTGTTGATGTTTCTCCCGAAGTAAATAGTCTTTCTACGCATTTTGTCATACTTAATTTGTTATTGAAAAAAACTGTAGTTACGACATTGTTGCACCAAATGAGCGATATATTGGAGGCATTAATATTACTGTTCTTTATACATATTATGTATCTTATACCTTGATTCATTAAATTGAAATTAATTAATTTCATGAAATATATTAAAAGCTGTCACTTATATTGCTTCTACCGTAACTCTATTAGAATTGTTCTACATACCAATACCATACTCATCGTCCTGAGAATCTGGTATATACTCATCATCTATGTCAGTAATTTTCTTTAAATGATCTAGATATAATTCAGAGTGAAACTCTCTCAAATCATTGTATGTGGCTGGCGATGATCGAACTACTTTGACATGATCCAGAAGACCATACACTGATATCAGATTGTGCACCAATGAGGCCTGTTGAGTGTAACGAATAAATTACTATAAACAAGTTGTGTTATTTATATTAAACACCCATTGGTCTATTACGACTTACTCGACCCTCAACTGCAGGCAAGCGATCACATTGTTTGATAAGTTCTTCATCCCATACATAAAATATCTTTAATTTATTCATATGGATAAAGTTTTGAACCAAAGGGGACGATCGTAGAAAACGCTTATTGTTTATTTTCACTGTATTATAACAATCAGCCAATTAACTGGGGCTGGGACATACATTTGTATTTTTTCATATTAGTTATGATTTGTTCTGTTTGTATTGACAATTAGTTAGCTGGCCTTTAAGCGTTAAGTAAGCCTCTATCAATGTTGTAGTTATTGTGACAATTAAGACATTTCAAAATGGCGGGAAAATATCCGAAAGCATAATTTTTTTTTAAAGTCTGCGGTATTTCGAAGCTATTTGTAATATCATATTAGACTATTAGTAAATGAAAATATACCTTTCTTACCCTGACTCCTTTTAACTGCCCAACAAGTAATTTATAAAACATTGATAACAAATGATTTTTCTTGTGCCTGTTTCTTTAAAAGTGATATAGTTATATACAGTTATCTTATCTCGAATAATAATTTCATTTATTATGTATATGTAGGCATATATTTATGATTACAGAAATAATTACAAATTACTTTATGAATTATTATATTTTTTGAATTTTATGAATTATGTATAAAAAATTAATATTAATGAATAGAAGAAGGAAGAATAAACTAATTCAAGTTGCTATTTTATTTCTTTGCTATATTGTGCAACGTAGCATATTTATATTTTTTCTGTTGACCTTTTATTGTTATGCGTATAACGGATATTCACAGGTAGGAAAAAATAATACCAACTTCACTAATTGAATAGCGTCCATTTTCTACGCCAGAAGTATCAGTTTTGACATTTTAGAAAGCAATGCTAGAGCCGATTTATAAAGTTAATATTGAGTGAGTAATACAACGTTTGTAATAAAAGTGATTTATATAGTTAAAGAATGTTTATATCATGACAAAATTGTTCTATATCACATGATTTCTGGCATTCTTGGCGTGTTTTCTGTACTTCTAATATGACAAGGTCTATTACAAAACGGTCGTAATCGTGTATAGGTAATACAGTAGTGTCGTTTATATTTGTTTAGGTAAATTTATTGTTCGATGGTGTTACATACTTACTTATTGGTGATTATCGAGTTCGAGTGGAAATGGTGCGAGGTTAGTATGGGCATGTAGTCTATTTACATAAATAAACATTCACTGATTCGGTAAAGCCAAGATTGGTTATTCTTTGTTCGTAATAGATACTGCCATTTGAAATTTAATAACCCATAACTTTAATAAATAAAATTACCTTATGTGCAGTGATCTGTTTTTCATTTACCATATTACTGTGCAAATCAATGTGTGCTTTCATTTAGTTTGCAAAAAAAGTATCTGCTTTTAATTCGAAAATGGGCAACACGCTGCAATAACTTCTATTACTATTTCTAAGACGTTGTACTGTTTAAATGTATTTGAAAGTGATCTCAGATAAGATCTTGAGTCCTATTTGAAATTAGACACACATGACATGTGGTGATCAGTACATATCACATGGATACCCTTTTACTTAATACTTATGAGAAACACATCGTTTGTAAAAAAGTAATCCATGAAAAAGGAGTCAAAAATGATTTTTAGACAGTTTGTGTCTTGCTTAATGTTAACTAAGTGTGATTGTTAAAGGTACTTTTTATTTATAATTTTGGTTTTATCATACCTACGCCCATACAATTTGTAAATAGCCTAATGCTTCTTAACCTAGCGTATGCTGTGTCAAGTTTACGACAGTCATCGTTTTGAAATGTTTGAACCCTCCTGTAGTCATTGAGGCAAGTGGGTTGGACGATAAAACTACCTGAGTTTATTTAAATATTAGTTGACAATAAATGTAGTTACAATTGTGTAGGTAGCTGATGAGTCAGTGTTAATGTCACCTCAATCACATGGAGGTGTGTCACTAATGATCGTTCCCATTCAACATGATCCAAGTCGTTTTGATTACATTCTATACTTTAGTGACTGGCCTTTATGGTTGAGGTAGGAAAGTCTGGATATTCCTCAACATCTATATTCATCAACACTCATGCAACAGGCATGCTTAGCCCTCAGCATGTTTCCATGCTCAATCACTCTCTTCACACATATAACATACTGAAACCTCTGACTCCCACATCCCAAAAAGGATTGTTTACAAAACTTTGTGCTGCTCCAAAATATATTGGTTTGAATTTTCTAGTGAATAATTTGGTGTCAACCCAAGAGGGTGTGAAGACTCCACATAGGATTGAGCTCTGTGAACAGAAGACAGTGAGACCCACTCGCAATCATAGGAAACGCAGGTAATCATCTCACATGTGACCTTTATTAATATTGATATCTGAAGATAATTCCAATTAAAACAGGCTTTGCTAATCAGGCAGCTAACAGACGTAGATATCTTTATCTAAATATCGCATAAAAAAATGTCCTGAGTGGGAATCAAACCTTGAACTGTGACTCGGCAATCAGGTTAACTAACTGCTGTATATTTAAGTCAATCAATTTGTTTGATTAATTTCGTGTTTCTCTCATATAAATAAATATTTTTAGAAGTATGCAACTTTGTAGTTATTAAATAGCTATAATACAATTATGAATGCTTGCATACTTGCTATAATAATTAAATGTAAAACAAACTTTCAAAACCCATCAACACTGTCAGGTTACTTAAGGCATTTGCACTATTATATTCTATAAAGAGATTTATTTTATTTAATTAAGTGTGATTTGATTGAATAAAAAATGTTTACCCTCCAATCCACTGTTGGACAGTTCCTATCATAATAATGTATGTATCTCACATTTTGGTATAGATACTATCGAGATTTAATTTGTTTTAGAATTATAGCTGCATCGCCGGTTAAAACTGAAAATGAAGATTTGACAGAGGAGCCAGCACTAAAGAAAGTGGAACCAAAGTCCAAGCCACTGAAGACTAGCAATGGTAGCATAACAAATATGACAAATGGAAATAATATCAGGTCGAGGGCCGCAAGAGCCGCCGCCCGCGCCGCTGAGAGCCATAAATTAACAGAGTATTTTAAAGAAGAACTCAAAAGTCCCAAAACGGAACAACCCCCTTCCCCACCACCAACCGAAAAGTCTGCAAAAGTAGAAGCTAAAGCTGTTAATGGCAGCAGTAATCATAAACTAACAGAGTATTTCCCTGTCAGACGCAGTGTACGAAAGACTTCGAAATGTGTCATGGCAGAAAAGATGAGAGATTTAGAGAAGGCAGTGAGAGAACAAAGGGAAGATGGATTACAGGTAGAGATACGCAATTTCCACATTCTATTACCATGATAAAAATTTATGTAAAACAGATTCATAATTCAAAGATATTGTCTCATTTAAACAAGATTGTATTTTTATCAAATTACTACTAGATTTTGAGATAATCAATTGGGTAATTAACTCATAAATATAAATTCTGTAGACACATAAATACTTTAAATAGAAAGATTAATTGAACAAAATTTAATTTATACAAAAGCACTTCAAAATTCTTATTCAGAAAGAACTGTTTGACTTGTCTAAAAACAAATTAAGAGATAATAATTTTCTATTAATCTTCTTCCTTTTAGTTGAGTAAAACCAAAACCACTATATGTTGTTAAGCTATAAATATATTTATCTATTGAAGAAGTCAACATGAGATAATGTTGATTGATAGGAAACCATTATGCAATAGCAGATAATACGGTCCTCTTCCTTCCTATCTATTTTATGAGCGCAAGTGCAATAGATAACACACTATCCAAGGTGTTGTGTCACAATATGACACAGTAACAACTTGTAGATTAGACCACATTGTAATGTAGAGGCATGTAGTATTGAGGTATTTAGCGACATGGAGTCTGCAAAAATATTGTATCATGTAAATAGTATTTTATTCATGTGTAAAAATCAAAACACAACCTAATGGAATCTCTATGCAAATTAATAACACAAGATTGCACATATGCGACCAGCATGATATTTCACTTTTCCAGCTCCAATAAGGTCCTCCTGTATGTTTTATGACATGTAAAATCGGTGTTGTATGTTTAAATAACATTTTAAATGCTAAAACAAAAAATAAAAATCACTCTTTGCAGTGGCATAGCAAAACTTGGTTAGGAAACCTGGCATATGTCTCTAAAATCAGCAGTTTCATGATACAATTTGTATTATAACTTTCTCTGTAATGAACTTTGCTAGTGATTAGATTTAATGACATGATAAAAACCAGTCTTATAATCATTTTTTGCATATATTTAACACACAATTTAACATCTTTTATTGCTTAGCATATTATTCTACATTTATTATAACGGTTAATATCTGTGGTATTCCATAACCGATATTGCACGTGCCCGCAGGTGGCATACTTCGGAGATAAAGGTCGCGGCGTGATCGCGACGCGCCACTTCAGCCGCGGCCAGTTCGTGGTGGAGTACGCCGGCGAGCTGGTGGGCGTGGCGGAGGCGCGCGAGCGGGAGCGCCGCTACGCCCAGGACCCGACCGCCGGCTGCTACATGTACTACTTCAGGCTCCAGGACCAGCAGTACTGGTCAGTTTTTGACACCCACACTAATGATTTCAGAAATATTCTATACCAGGGGTCTCCAAACTACGGCCCGCCACTGCCATCAATCCGGCCCGCGACAGCTTGAGACTACACTTAGTGTCATCAATCTGGCCCACAACAGCCAATGTCTTACTGTTGTTACTATTACTGTGATAAGTTGAATGGAAGAGAATGAAAACACAGAATGATAATTACGCCTAATGCCTATTTTTAAAGCCTATGTTTGCTTAGGTGGGCAGAAAAATTAAAATTGTTATGGCACTTGCAACATACCGAAAAAATTATTATGGCCCCAAGGCTTCAAAGTTTAGAGACCCCTGTTCTATACTGTGGCCCATAGCACGAACCTCCAGCTACCAAGTATTCGTACGGTATCTGGTAAAAAAAAATGTATGAAAATTGAACAGCGCCCCTATCGTGCGAAACATTCCTAAGTTGTAATGTAAATGTCATTGCCGCGTTTTGTATGAAATGTACGAGCTCGCCATCGGCCTCGTGGCCAACGTGCCCGAGAAGGTTAGTTGGCTCTGCCATTCAGATTCTATTTCTTTATAAATAATTTCAAATCTTGGCCAGTTTTCAAAGCAAAATTTCACTTGGGCAACATGGTAGACTACAACCTTAGCGTCCCAACCAATGTATTCTGACACTGTCAATTCTGTCAGTTGCATTG
>DWQT01004031.1:0-11698 GCA_018244895.1 Myscelus amystis hages | reverse complement strand
TCGGTGAGGCAGAGCGCGTGCGCGATCTCGATCCGCCTCCTCCTCGTCAGGTACCGGTTGAAGTGGAACTCCTTCTCTAGCTCAAGCGTCTGGTACCGCGTGTACGATGTCCTCTGACGTTTCGTTTCTCCGTTGGCGTTCACCGTACCTGAAAATAATGAAATGAATTATTAATATCTTAGAACTTTATAGAGCGCAATATAAATGTACCAGTTCGCAATGTATTTATTATGTTGGTTGCAAAATGCGAGGTGAACTAATATTTACAACTAAGAGCCCGTTTGAGCGCCAATGAATAGTTGGCTCGATCGACTTCGTGCCTTGCTACGCTTGCTCGATTGTGATGTACTGCTTGGGGCAATGCGCACGATTCAGAACCAGATTTCTGCTAAAAGTAAAAAAGCTGCTTAACTTGAAGTTTTTTTTTTCTAAAACGAAATTAACATTTATTGTGCACAAAGTACCTACTTTATAAACTTTTTTGGTATTTTAGCAATCTTTGTATGTCAAAAGGTATGAAATTACTCAACATTGGGATTACAACGTTAAGTAGGTACGTCATATTTAAAGAAAAGTTGTGGATTTAGACATAGGTATATTTGCGAGACAGCTAGTCAATGAAGTGTGGATGGTTGAAATTGCGTATGTTGATATCAAAGAAGGGAGTGTCGGTGGTGCGAAGCGTCGATCGAGTCATGGGTTGCATGCCGCACCTGTGCCGGCGTGTCGGCGGCGCGGCCCACCACTTGGTCCGGCTTGGACGCACGCCAGTCCACTCTTGATCGATACGCGGCCCGTCTCGGCTATGTCTACCAAATTAAACTGTGCCATTTGTTATATTTCTTTAAGCAGCCTCGCTCTCTAATTACTCCGATTCGAACTACGCATCGTGACTGAACTACCTATGTCGGCTAATTGTGTATTTCTTTCATGTTAATAACGCGTTGATACTAACACATATATGAATAAAAAGACTCAACGTAAAATATTAACAATTGCTCAAAAACAATACAGGAGCCGTAATGAATACAGCACAAGAGCCCAATACTTTCCCTTATTCTGTCGCTGATGTCAAACCCGCGTCGATAAAGATGTTTTGAAACTATAAATATTCGATGCAATCCCAAGTACTACAAGTGAAGACGCGGCAAAAACCCTACGCGATTGAAATGTTAGTGACAGTCCGATGCACAAACAACTGACGGACAGCATTATTTTAACATAATCTTTGTACAGATATCAAACGAATGGACGCAATACGAGGGCGTATGAATTTCAATGCGGATTCACGAATGTTTATTTAGATGGAACGCTTACATCAAGTTTCTAATTTGAATAAGTTATTATTAGGAAGTGCAGATGATTGACAGTTCTTTGAATTTATTTTATTTAGAACTGAACGTCATAAATCTTAAAAAAAAAATTCAATGCTCTTTGAACATATTTCGGCTTCATTTTTTGATGTTTCATCAACCCTGGTATCGTTCTACAGTTTGTGTGACAAATTTCGTCGAAGAATGAGTAAGATTTAGACATGGTTATTGAAGATTAAGTGAAGGTTGGCAGACTTCACATGCCATAAGGAACATTATGGAGAAGTGTAAAGTTCTAGATTTCCTCAGCTATTTTGTTAGTTCACTGTTAGATTATCATGCTTCATTTTGGAAAAAAACATGTATCTTTGTAAAGTCAGAATTTCGTGTCAGAATTTGACTTCCAAATACCAGGAGAGGAAGGCTGAAATTAAAAGTACAATATCAAATGAAAGTACTATGCTATCTGCCGTCGCAGGAGACCCATGACTAGTAACCGGACACAAAAAGGGTTCTAGGTAAAGTTTATTCGGGCATTATTAACTTATCAATTTTTTGTGCTTATTAGAAAAAATATAACAATTCCGTATGATATTATAACATTCTTGTATTGTTAAAAAATGCATTCAATATTTTGTTTTCAACGTAATATATGTTTATTTCGATAATATATTTAAAAATATATAATATTGCTATAGTTTCATCTATTAAGTGTTTTTCTTGATTGTCTGAGATTAAATAATGATGAAAGTACCTACGAGTACTGCATTTTATACTAATCGGTAGGAACTCATCCTTCCTTAGTGCACAGTTGTCTGTCTCTTAACTGTCATAATGTATTATTTTCTCGAGTGGCTACGATACATTAGTAATTAGAGGAGCTTGCTGAAAGCTTCTGCTGGCAGTAGGCCCAATTATGTACAATCAGTATTGTAGGTACTAAAATGGTTGAGAGCTGTTTCGATTATAATCCAGAGGAAGCTTTTTTACGCATCTTAGTTACTTCTAAATATATGTATGTACTTCCTGAAAGAGATCTGCAATTTAGGTACCTTTCTCTAATACTAATTATTATGTTCTAAATCATTTCCAATAAAAACAAGAACAAGAATTATACGTTATGTATGAAAGATAGCAATGTTTAGTCTGACTTGTTAAAAAAAATCCTGTTGTATCTGTGGTAGGTAATTCTAGGTCAGAGACTATTGATATTCAGTTTGCCGGAGTCTAGACTTATTGCATGGTCGAATTTTAAACGAATGACTTTGCATTACCTATGGATGAGACTCGACATTTGAAAAGTAAAATAGCCAGTGTCTGGAAACGGTTTTCTAAAGCAGTTTTTTATACGACTGCAAAATGACTTACCTGTACTTGAAAATTACAGGTCTTCATTTACATATAAGGTAAGTACTCGTTTGCGTGCAATAATTGGTAATACAACGCATATTTCACTATAAACATCAAATAAGAATATTATGTGATTTTTTTTGGATACCTAGCTAACTCGTAGTTGATCCGTGTGATCAATTTATGTATAAATTTCCAGGCAGTAAAATATCAAAGTCGAAATGCAAAAAAAAATCATTTTTAATCATATGCATTAACAAATACATAACGATCACCTAAGTCGTATTGCCTGAGGAAGTACGGTATTTTAGATAAGAAGGTGCTCAACACTGGGTCTTAATATGTAATTATATTTTTATTCCCCATTTTCTTAAGTAGCGGTTGCTGCCGGCTAAGTGTAATATTTATGTCTGCACTTGGTTAAGGAAAAAAAAAATTGGCTGGATTTAATATTGTCGTTTTAACATGCACCTATAAGGTAATAACTGCATCTCTACAGCACGGCAATTGTCGACAATTTTTACCCTTGACGGTCAATCGTCAAAGTGAAGACCGCGAAATAAGTTGTCGAGCAGATTATGTTTATTGATCTATAACGGTGTTACGATGCACGATATTTATTGTTTTAAGTACAACTTTAATAGGATTAAATAAAATTATTTCTTTCACTACTGATTGCATGTTGGCAAAAACAGAATGATTCAAATCAGTAAATGAAAAACCAATGTAATAGGGAAAACAACACTTTAAGTAAGGACGAGAACATATCAGAAAAACAAATAAATGATTATAAATCCGTACATTTCGTAAGTCATTCCATGGCTATCCGGCTACCTATTTTTAATAGCCGATGTCATTTTCTGTTCCGCTCCAGAATAAATGTGGATGTGAAAAATGATTATAGAAACTATTTGGAATATTTTTCTATCAAGCGTATATCTTTCCATCAACGTTGGTACTTAATAACGGGGCCTCACTAGATATGCCAACATAAAAATGTTTAGCGATAAAACATCAAAGAGAACATGACTAATGATATCTAGATGAAAACAGAATACATGCAATAAAAGTGTCACATGTAGTTTTTATAGCTCTGACCAGCTATCAAGAGCAGAACCACAGAACATTTGGATAACAGAAGCACTAAGATAATAATGCTCCCTCGGTACATGGTCGTTTATCACCGAGTCATAGGTAGAATAGACCGTAATTACTTATACTTATAAATGCGTTGTTTTACGTGCCTGCTTATATCCAATGGTAAGGTATAGTTTATAAACAAAGCCTATTTTTTAACAAATTACTTTGCAATACCCATTATACTAAATGTACGATTCAAAAGAGAGTTATTACTTATTTAAATTTAGAACAATACTGGATCATTAATAGTATCTATATTTTTACTTTATTAACTGTTATATGAAGACTAAACGCACTCTCTTAGCTTTTGTGTGTTTATAACCTTTGTATCCGGAGATCTATCGCCTCTACCTATTATGTATGAATTTCGCACTACTGAATAATACAAAATCAAAAAATGCTTTATTTTCAACAGGTTACCAAATGAGAAAGAGTTCTGAATTAAGCGCTGACAACAGCCATTTGTCAAGTGAAGTAAGAATTTTACGTGTTTCAAAATACTTATTAAACTCGTTTCAATTTTTTCGTGTAAAATAAATTTTGCCAATCCCCAATTGTGTTTCGTTTTGATAATAAAAAGTAAAAGAAAACACAAAGCAGCGATTGTCATTTCAAGTGGATTGTTAAAATACATATGTATACTCGTTCAGTTGTGTTATATACGGAAATCTACATAAAGAATAAAAAATAAATGATCATTGAGATTAATTTATGTACTTACTCAATTGAGAACGATATGGAAGTGTCTTGTTAGCTCCTCAAAGTTACAAATATGTTGGGAATAAATCACTTTTTTTGTAATGTTTATATTGTTCAGTTGGGGAATTAGTGGAGAGAGTGCCCACGCAGCATCACTCATTTCATACTTTGAAGACGTCAAATGAGCAAACAAGAGAATTCTAGTTTCTAGGCACTAGAAGCATTTAAAGTAGACAGGTGATCTCTACGACAATATTCGGATACTGAGTGATTTGTGAAAATAAAAAATAAAAAATTGTAAGCCCGGAGCTACCTATTAGGCAGTTGAATATGAAATAAAAGTAATATACCGACAAGTAATGGTGTATATACTTGAAGAAAATATACGCGGAATATTTGCATTTTGACGTAAGTAAATACTTTACGGATGTTATTTAAAAGTACCTACTGAGAGTAACTGTCATTTACGGCAGTCCTGCTTATCATACCTGCGTACTTTGTAATTGACTAAGACAAGCGTTTGGAAATTTGCCCTTTTCTGAGTTAAGTTAATAGTAAAGCTAGTCAATCTTTTTACATTTTGAACCTTTGAAAACACTTTGACTTTGGAATGTTTGTTGCTAATTATGTAAATTTCCTCTGCATTAATTTATGCCAATTGCAGATTGTGAATTGGGAAAGTAAAGTGAAGTAAAATCGGAGTGTGCATTAGACTTCAGGTTTTTTATCGGAATGTTTAGATTAAATAGAGACTTTGTACATATAGAAAAAGATTGGTACAGTAACGTAATTAAAAAAATGTAAGTACATATATGACATTTTAAACTCATATATACATACATACATATGTACGTATCTGTAGTCGCCTTAAATCCGAAGAAGACACATAATACAATACAATGTAAATTTAAATGCGCTTCTAACGTTTCTTTTTTAGGAAGTCTGAAGATTCTTTCATAAAAACTAGCGCTGAATACAAAACTACTTGTGAATTTAAAGTCTAGATTCTAGATTTGAATTTAAAAATCGGCTATGCATGATTGATATGTCTGCTTGTCGCCGAGTATCCAGGGATGACCTGTTTGCCGATGCACCGACTACACATAATGGGCAGATGTTATACATACCGCTGTAGCCTCCTTGGTAACACATTAAATTTTTTATTTGATTCTCATTTCTACAACTTTTTATGATCTGACGTATACATGAATTTAATCTGATAAGTTTGATGCATGTTCATAAATGTATTATGACAAGCCTTAATTCATATTTTAGAACTATAAGTATTTGTGCTAATGAGGTTTTATTGTTACCTTCATTTACATTCTTATTTTCAATATACATTCATTTTATAAAAGACACCTCAATGTGCACCACGGCAAAAAAAAATTGCTAAAGAAAACTTTCTTTTGTAAGTATATTTCTCTGATGTATCCATACATTATATATTACAAACGAGCTTGCAAGCCTGACATAAGCAGTCATTGCATCGCAAACGCATTCGCGTAGAATCTCGGATATGAAGTTGTAGGTATTTGGCAAGATCATAGTTGTGCTACTTACTGCTGAAACTCTCCGGGTTTGCGCGTGTCTTTGGTTATATTAACATAATACTAGCCAATAACCATATATCAATGTCAATATTTGAATATTCAAGCTTTATGTGCGGGTCCTAATTTTCACCTGTTTTCCGCTCCGTTCTGTACGTCGAACGTGTCTATCAGCTGTTGATTTGTTGGTTGGCATGAAGTTAAATTCCAAGCCTGTCTTCCTGTCTGCTGCAACTGATATAGCTAGGTATAAGGATTTAGGTCACACTTGTTTCTTATTGTCTTTTAGACCTTGAGACTTGTATTTTAAGTCTGTTTGTTTCAGCGAGTGGAAGCATACAATTTGAACAAGCAAATTTTACGAATGAGTTTTTAGTAGCAATTGAGTTACCGAGTAGTCTGTTCAGCGTTTTGTGTTCTAAATAATACAATTAAAGACAGGATTTAATTTGAAGTACTTATATGTAATTAATGTACGTGCATTAAATTTACTTCTTTTACAGTATAAAACAGTCATCATATGCGTTTGGTTCTCTACGTAAAGATTTAGATACAGTTTTCAACATTGGGTAGGTGGATTGCTGAGAAGATATTAGGTTTATATTTATGTATTTGACGTAGCTGTTATGTAAATTATCTTATGTTCAAAGATAAATGTTTTATAATCTGGAATAATCCATGAATCTGCGAACTTTCATTGCGTGTTTTTCTAATAGTATTAAACCATTTATCTACGTACATATATTCCAAGAATTAGTAACAACAACATACTGGAAATATTACCAAAAGCACGTAAAAAATGACCAATTACTTAAATTCTTATGCTCGCCGAAGCGGATGGCTAACATTAAAACATTATGAAACGAGACACTTGTTGATTAATCTTATTCTAATTAATTAATGTTACGTGCAAACAAAACAATCAAGATCTGTTGGTCTACGAGATTCTTTAATTTAATTTTCGATAAAATCGTTTTTTTTTCCCTTGGACAGGGATTCCTTGAACTGTACCGAGAATTAAAATATTTGATGAAATTAGCAGTTTTGGATGTACAGCTTTTTGGAGCTACGATTTTTATTGTTTCGAAGATTTTAAAATTCATATGAATCGCTATTTAATAACAATTACTTAAATTTTTAATTAGTTGTAGATTACAAAAATATGTTTACTTTGTAATTTATGGCTGGCAAATAAATCTTAAGAATCTTCGAGTAATTTAGTAAAGGTCGTGTTGGTAAGCTACTAATACTCCAAGTGAATAATTGCAACAGAGTTACATCTGGTGGCACTGAAAATTTGTACTTTATAGCCAAAATAATAAGGTTTTATTTCGAATAGTACTGCACTTCAGTAGAAGGTAATTATTTTTATATGTCGCCTACCTATCACGAGTCTACTTTAAAGAGCTACCCGCGCTTCGTGATTCGAGAAACATTTTCTTTTTATATCTTTTGTTGCTTATAATCTTCGTGGTATCAGAGCGATGTGTTAGCCTGTCCCGCGGTGCCACTTTACGAAACTTCTATTTACTTAAACAGGAGTCGTTTTTTTATGGAGACGGTATTTTTTTTTAAAGTAGTCATTATTAATTTCCATTACAAATAATCTTGAGGATTGTAATTGAAAGTTCTAATTATTTTACATAGGTAGGTAGAAGAATCATTTACTCTGAGTTACGAAATATAGGTACGATAAAGTGCAAAAAGCTGAAAGAAAATTGGTTTCAGTGCTACAAAAATCATTCAAGCCCGCAAAGTCTCGTACACAGAATGTTAGACGCAGATGCATATTGGCTAAACGCATCGTATAAAGACTTCATTATGATGCCATATGCTTATCAATGCCTATTCTCTTGTTCTACAACTACTGGTACCGTGTTTTTGTAAGGCCTTCTAAGGAAAACAACAAGATAAAATAAGATCATGAAATATTGTAATAATTATGCAGGAGAAGGGACAGAAGCGAAACGGAAAGGTGCATTCGCGAAGTCAAATACATCATCACGCGGACAGCTAGTCATAGAAGCGTTTAAAATATGCCTAATGATATATAGTGATGCGAAGTACGCGACGCACGCGTGCTATGAATTATGTCATCAGCGAGCCCGTTGGATCGTGTTCTGTTACTCGAAATGTCATTGCCTAGTCTCGGATACTTATTATTTGGCTCGTTGCCTCGCGATATTGACTCTAGCATTTGACAAAAATGAGGGAAACGGAATTGAATTTCTTATCACGTAAAATGATTTTGTTTTACCATGAGACGTAATAAATTCTAACACAATTGCTTAATCACAAATTCATTTCTACATGTATGAAAAGAAGTGGCGCAGGTAGTCAAATACCAAGGTTTCAGGGCGAATTGTCATTTGAAATACGTCTAGTAATATCGCTTTAAGCTTATAAAGACACGTCGTTTGATCAGTAACATTTAATTCTTAATTGCTGCAACGCATCGTGCGCTATCAACAACAACTGTACCGACGTATTTAGAACGAAAGTAAAGCATGTATCATTGTCGGAACTCTATGTTTAAAAGCACGTTAACAATATTAATGAGCAATACATCGAAATATCTATTTGCGGCGCGAGCGTAGCTAAGTAGGTACTGCGGTCGGTGCATAAAAAGGCATCTAAAGATTGCCCGATTGTATCCCAAGCGGCTACGAAGCTGGACATTAAGAGTGAATTTCTCACGTTCGTGTGAGCAGTAATCACGACGTGGAAATATTAAGGACGCTAATATCTTGTACACATTTACATAACACGTAATAAATCTGTGTGTTCGAGCGCTTCAGACGGCGCCGTTGATAAATTCTTATTAGAGTTTTTGATGGTCTATTTCGATGCGACGGTGGCCGTGCCGACTTAATCTCGAATTGTGTCTTGTTGCGCGCTTTGCGACTGCGCACTTGAAAATACATGTGACTTTGATGCGCGGAGACATTTCACATCCTCACTCAATAATACTAGTATATCCACAACCGAATTCCACTGCGTATTGTACAAATATTAAATATATAACGTTATTAACTCTAAATAGGAATATACTTTTTACTTTTACCAGGTTAGATTGACACGTATTGTAAGAAGACCGAAATACTCAGATAGTTTGATAGTGGCAGTGTTATAAGTCTAGGGCATAATTCATGTTAAGATATCGGTAGTTATCGGTAAGACTAATCGTCGGACTGTACCAATACAGATAGTAAGCTGCCTGTAGGAACCGGTACTAGGTAGTTCTACTTGTACCTAATCAAGGAAGTAGGCTCAAGCGCCAGACATAGGGCGTGTAAAGCAATGTTCTCATGTAACTTTTACAACTATGCGCTTTGAAAAGAATAGACAATTACAGTAGCACATATTATATTATTACACTTTTGATTGAAAATGAAATCTAAGGTAGGTATCGAAAATGGGGGCTCAAATTCAAATGTAAGTTTTGTTTCATTATAAGGAATAGGTTATAGTCACGATTTGATGCGCTGTACAGGCGTCGGCCGGACGTCACCTATTAATAGACAGGAAGAAAAAATCGGCGAAAAAAACCTCATCGATTTTAAAATGAGAAAACTAGCATCAAATTCCATTCAATTGCATTCCAGCGGAAAACAGAACCTCCATTTATAAAACGATAGGCATTTTCATCATTGTCAGGTGTCTAATTTTACCAAAACCTGCGTGTTACATCCTAGACTGCATTGCAGTTATCATCAGGCTAGTTCGCAGTCAATATAGGTCAACCAAGTCAGACTTATATTTAATTAAAAATGTTTTTAATCACATCAGTTTTCGATATGCGACATGCAGTTTTTTTCAGAATGTTTCTGTTCAGTAGTGAATCTATAAGTGCTTAAATGAAAAAATATGGAGTTTAAGAAGGCTCAAATATTGAAATATTATAATCGAAAATTCAGTTAACGTGTAAAAGGTGCTGTCGGACAAATAATGTAAGAAAGGTGGAGTTCATAATATATTAGAAAGTGAGCTTCGGTTATTAGTCACAGCGAATGATTCATTTAACCTCGGCACCTGGAGGTATTGACGATTCTTAATAACCGTATTCCGGCTTTTAATAGTTACACGTAAATAAAATATTTGTATAGAATTATCGATACATAAGTTGATATGTTTTAATTATTTATTTTATCTTTATTAGATTTCAGTACGTCGCTTCAGTAACTCATGTTTTTACTTTATGAATGTAAATCTTTTTTTTATACCTTCAGTGTGAACGTAGTGTGATATCCAGAAATGTTCCCATTGCTATCAAAATTGGCTGGAACCACAATTACCGCTGTTAATATGGGACCGATGATAATTTAAAAAATAACGGCCGGTAAATGATGCTATAAATTAAACTTAATAATACGCACGCCCGACCAACGCCACGGTATCATGTGCAGAAAGCTAATTGAATATTAATTTTATAATAAATCTGGTCGAACGAGTCTTTGCTGCGAAACGCTGCTGATACGTAACTAGTATACCTTGGCAAGTAAGTGTTGTTTCAATTTGATTTTATAACATTTTTCTGTTTTTTAAGCATTGTTATAGCGTCGGTTATTCTAAGCGACTAGGCTATACTGAATTTTAGGAAATGACTAAAATGCCTTTGTAAATCATATATTCCTCTAATTTAAAAAGAGTTACCGAATTTCAATCAATACACGAACTTGCGACAAAGTAGTACCTACACATTAGAAATCGATCTCTACCAAAGGATTCCTGAGATTTATCTAAGAAATATTTTATTTCATGTGATTCGAGTTCGTCATTTAATGCTTCATGTTTAGAGCCTCGTCTGGCGGCGGTCATTACAAACACCTTCTGTTTCTTGTTATTTATTGCTTTTATCTCGGGCACAGTCGCGGTCATCGCACACGAACAAACGACATCTCCGACAATAAGACAAATCGACCGATTACGAGTCTCTACCTGCCCGTGGTGGTCCGGTACATGCAAATCTTACTTTCCTCAGAAACAATTATTACTCCCTTTAAAAGAGAGTAAAAGTATCATTGTCGCTTTCAATGTCCATTAGTAGATTAATTGCCTTGTCATTCCCAAAAGAAAGCTTTTTTCTCTCAAACACAATGGGAAAGTATAAAAGAAATGCATTCACTCGGTCTGAATAACTGGCTTTGCAAATGCGCAAATCGAAAACCATAGTTTTGCAACATTTGGTAATTTTCGCACAAACTTAGTTGCTGCAAGATTTATTGCTGGTAAAAACGGGCTTTGTTATTTCCAACCATTTTGTTTTAAAAATACCGCATGCGGCGTAATTGTATCAAAAACATTTAAAGACCACAAAAACGTTCATGGAATCTATTATACAAATCAGCATGCATCGAAAGGCATTACGGAGTTATTGTGAACTATAGTGTAGTGTGCAGTGTAGGTATGCGTATCAAGTTTAAAGACCTCGGCGTTCGCGCGGATGTAAGCGTTCGCTATAATAGGCCAAGAATAGATCATGATATCATAACGGGTATCTAGTTATCTACTTAGTAATTTTAAACGTAGCCTTTGGAGACTCGATTTGATTAATAGATAACAAGGGTTATATACGAGGGGTGATCCAAAAGTAATGATAATCAATAATAAATATAATGAATATATTATATAAATAAATTTATTTCT
>DWQT01004030.1:0-11702 GCA_018244895.1 Myscelus amystis hages | reverse complement strand
TTGACGGCATTAGTATTATTGTACTCAACTAGATTTTTTTAAGTTAATTCATTCAGTTCTTTATATTGTACAACAATTCTCCTTTCCCTTTAGCTTGAAAATTTCCTGCTATCTTTGAAGTATCTATATATTCATGTGCCACATTTTTAACCGATTTCATGAAGGACGAGTTACTCAATTCGTCTGTATTTTATTTTATTTATGTTTGCTACCCCATAAATTCGAACTGGTAGAACCGATTTAGAAAAAAAAAATTAATCGAAAGGTGGTGCTTTTCGTGGGGTTCCATTTTATTTCGGCCCACATCTCACCATGACAACTACGTATCACTACATAGTATAAAATAAAGTCGCTTTCTATGTCTCTATAATCCTTTGTATGCTTAAATCATTAAAACTACGCAACGGATTTTGATGCGTTTTTTTAAATACATAGAGTGATTGAAGAGGAAGGTTAATACGTATGATACGTTTACAGTTTTTCTGTGGTGTATTCGGTATCAGCATTGGATCCGTGCGAAGCCGGGGTGGGTCGCTAGTACAGTATAACGTGAATCATATCATACTCCTAAGTACTCTTTTATGTTTTGTCATACAAAAGGTAGCTACAAAATTATGTAACTACAGCTCTAGTTCATGGAATGTTCGTAAACTTCAAACTTAAATATCAAATTGAGCGGAGCCCCTGCATAATGTAGAATTAATCACAACTGCAAGGTAGCGTGTACCTACATATATTATTAAGTCACGATGTACTCATTTTGAGTATAACCGATCGATCCCCAACCGGATATTAGAAAAGCGTTCGGCATCGCTTGTGTCGACACAGTTTTCTGCGTGGGTATGATGAAAACGGTCGTTTTGTAGGCGTTTTGCGTGACTATTTTATCCTTAAGCCTTTCGGGGCATGTCGATACACACGTGCTTGAACTAACTTAGTTATTTTGATAAGCCTTGGGACTGATAGATCTGATCGAGACCTTTGTATGTTCTCAGCTCCGTTTAAAGGCCGCAATCAGAAATATTGATCATTAGCGTTATGCACAAATAGAAGACATATTTGTTGGTTTTTGTAAAACCATAAGTAAAGGTATTCAAATAAATGAAAGCACGATAATAACCCGTAGAGTTGACTACGTTATTGATTTATTAATCACTTTGCCTTATTACATTAAGGCAATAAACGTACACGGATATTGATATACTAATTCAATCTATCCTTTATTGAAAGGCGTCTACTATGTACCTACATATTTTTAGTTATATAAATCTATTTAATAACTCACCGATCGCTGGATTTGCGTAACCGTAGCCCACGCATAGCAAAAATGCGATAATGGTGAATACGAAGGCGTCTGAAGTGAAAGTGTTGGCCATTTTCCTGGAATCTGGAACAGTGGGGTACGTAAAACGGATCATAAAAAACAAACGATGAAATAATTTAATTTATGTGACAATTTATAAATGCATACTGGTTTTAATAATCTTTACTATTTTCAAAAAATCAAAAGATCAGTACACAAATAGTATTACTGACGTAACAGAAAATTACTAAGTTACAGCTAATAAGCAATATTTAGTTACTAATGCGACTAAATATTGGTGTAACAAATGTTCATGAATTGCAACAATGCTTAACTTTTTTACCGTGACTTTGATAGGTTTAAGTAAAAAGTAAGAAGGCCTTACGGTCAGCAATCCACGGTATCCACTGCCGCGTGTGACCGGGGAGGGCTAAGGCCTCCACCCATGGTGAATTATGGCTTTTGTGCATTCATGACGCTGGCAACGACCTCCAATTACTTATTTACATTTTCATATTATCGTCTAGATTTATTGTATTTTTACTATAGAACAAAAATTGATTGTTATAGTTCTATTGTCTAATGTAAGTATATCAAAGTTATTAAATATTGCACAGTTTAATAAGTATCCTCAATAAAAATGCAGTTAGTAAATAATATGGACATTTTGCAATGATACATCGTCTAGAGCTGTCAGATATAATGGAACATTCACGTAACTAAATTTCCGTTGAACGTTTTAAATTGCGAATGTCAAGAAATTAAAAACAACGATCAACCGGATAACCGGTTTTAAATGTAATCTATAGACATCGGCAATTGATCAAGGCTTGCATTACGGTGAGCATTGTTCAGTGCGACAACGATCCTAAGGAAATAAGAATTTTCTAGAAAATCTAACAATATACACTGCCTTCAGATATTCCGCTCTTAATAGACTCGTTCTAATTGAAAAAAAAAAATAGAGTATAATGAGAAAACTGCAGAAAATTAAGCGAATACAAAGCAAGCGCTTGATAGGAAACTATATTTAAGAAGAACCAAGAAAATCTTTCCGAGACAAGAATTTCTTTAAACACTTTTGGTAACTGCTCCGAACATTTCATTGTTTTCACGTTAGAAACGGTAGTAGCGGAGTAACGCGATTAAATTTAAATACGACTTGCATTTTAAAATTAGCACTGAAGTGACAAAGGAAAGTTCTCCACTGTTCTCTGAAGCATGAGATATCTGTCAATCTGTTTAACTACGGCCTTCAATCTTATACCTTCTAATTCGGACCGTGTCTCTAATGATACGATAAAGATCTCACGATGAGGTTTGCAAATCGCTTTTGAATACTTCAACGATCAAAATGATATCTAACTGAAAATTCTTATTCATTTCAGTTGCTTGTCTATATTAAAGTAGGTCATTACCTGCAATTAGTAGTTCATTATTAAAAAAATTTTTTATTCGTTTCAACATGTTTTTTCGCCATTTTTTAATAAAAGAATATTCTCTGGAGAGACTTATGTTTAGCAGTAGACGTCGATAGAATGAAGTAATGCTGTCAAATATGGAATTTTAATAATATTTGTATTATATTTGTCCAATTTTTTTTAAATCCCAGCCGCTTTTAGAAGCGGGATTGAAGTTGGAAATTTAATTAAAATTCAATACCAAAGCGTGATTACTGTGATGTATTCCACGCTAAAATTAAAATTGTTTTCTACGGATCGCGGTTCTTGTTCAAATTAATCGCATCGACCTATTAAAATATTAGCTAAAGTACCTATTTATGTTGGGTCACTTTTTGTGAAACTTTGTTTTATAATACCTATACACTAACCACGTAATTTAAGCACACGATCAAGATAAGTTTCCGATAGTAAAGATAACATTAAAAATAAATATGAGAGAAATAATATAAAGAAATGGCAGCAATATAAATGAAGAACTATGACCAAAAAGTATACTGAAATACGGAATGAATTTATCTACACGCGCGAAAAACAAAAAAAAATAAAAATTCCTCTGTTTTTTCCTATACTTAAATTACACTAGAACAGTTGAAAGTAAAAGTCAAAAAAAAATCACGTTAATTTATATTCCTACTTAAACTATAACACAAATTTACGTTTGAATGGAATAACAATAGCGCCAATGTTCGTGTTCTTTTTTCAAAAAATATTAGACGCAAACCGAGAGTACAACTTCAACCGGCGCCAATCTACAACGATCATCCTACTTATACTGTAGATAACGTACAACAAATTTCACAAACTTATCAGTAACAAACATCTAGAATGATACATAAGTTATATTAAAAGTTATAAATAGTATAATTACGAGTCAATGTCGTTTATACGGCGAGTATTTTGTTATGAAATTGGTCTCCAGTCGAGTGGGAAGTGGACGGTGTTCCGGGTAGCATTTCTATCGAACATGCGGAAGAATGGTCTTATATATGGATAATGTCATCTGTCAGTGTGTAGCATACACGATATTAACAACGGTAATATATGGATACAATTAGATACAGCAGTAAGGAAATCCATGTATCCAATTGACATTTATTTTAAACTTGCACATTTGTAAATGAAAAAAAAACACGATAAAGAATATTAAAACCGTCTCCAGATAGTATTCATTGTAATAGATGTGTGTCCATTGGCCTACATAATGTCTACGATACACATTAAATACTCATACAGAGTGTATTTCAATTACGCAAGAAATACTGGTTCTAGAACTTTAATAGAAACTACGGTTCGTAGTAACGATGTAAAAGTAGACTCAGCATTGATGGCATTTACGTGTATATATCAATTCCAAAATTCCAAATGTTCAAACACAACAACCCTAAGTAATTTGAGTGAGACGAACGATTAAAAATAAACAAAATGGTACAATTAACCCAATCGCAATTTTAGTAGAATTTATACATCACTCACCGCTATCCTGTTCATACGAGCTTCTAAATAATTCACATCGGTCAGTATTAGAAAATGCCTGCTGCACCGCACTACGAACATAAGGCTTCGTTCGATTATCTCAAAAGTTCGCGGGCTTGTTAAATTCGTCTCTGTCGACGACCGACCGTAAATGATACGAGTTTAAATATGTAGGCTTACGCTATGCACGAGCGAGCGCGAGGTGGGGCGCACGCCATGAGCCGGGAGTCTCAGGAAATGGATGTTTTTTTTTTTAAATTTAAACCCCGAAACTTCTAAATAGGAAGTACATTTTCTTTGATGACGCGTTAACATGGATGAGGCTATCTAAGCTATCCGTTCAAATTGTGAACTAAAAATAACTGTAAGTCTTATATCGTTCAAATTTTGAACTAAAAATAACTGTAAGTTTTAATTCGTTCAAATTGTGAATTAAAAATAACTGTAAGTCTTATATCGTTCAAATTGTGAACTAAAACTAACTGTAAGTCTTAATTCGTTCAAATTGTGAACTAAAACTAACTGTAAGTCATTGCTAATCTAATTGATTATAACAAAGTCGAAACTATTGAACATAGGATTTTTAAATTTTGCACATACATTTATTATAACTTATGTGAGCGATAAGAAAGGAATTTTAAGTGAGGATACTTTACATCTAGGGGATAGATTAGACACCTGATATTTTACATTAAGGCTCTTGGTTAATAAACATCCTTAAATATTGTTTTTTTTTGGAAATGTGAGCGCGAGAAAAGCCGGGAACAAAGGTTAGTTATTAATAAAAATCTTAATTTATTTGTTCTCAATTCATTTGATGTACACTAACCTGTTTTCATTCCAGTTCTCTCTATTTCGGTCTATTTGAATAATATTACGTCATTATTAATTAAATTACGACAATAGTATTATCATTTTAAATTAATCATCATACACAAAAATGGCGATGATTTCAAAATGCAAATCAATGTAAACCTGTTGGAAGACAGAAAATATAAGACAATAAATAAATAATATGAGTGTGAAACAAATTTGGAATTTATATGAAGCATTCGAATACCAATAGCATAGCAATACCATTAACTCTACCAATGATCAGGCTACTTTTGGGCTATTTTTAAGACTTTTAAAATTTTTAAATTGACAATATCACAAGTTTTTATATACGGTGTGGAAAAGCAATTAAGAGTTCATAGTAAAATTAAAAACCAATCCATATAACGCTTTACGGCGAAACTGGCCGCGCAGCCTTCGCAGGTTACCCCAGGCGCTCGGACACTTGTATGCAGATGACACTTCGGGGGCTATTCAATAACAATCACCATCGATATGACATATTAAGCACCGCTTATTTCGTATTACCACGCAATCAATTAAGAAATTAATGGTTTTTTGTACCGCCGCTCAAGTAATATACTCAGCTGCCATTTACTCAGTACCGTGGTTATAAAATAACGTTGCTTTTAGTTTTCGCAGAAATCGACTTTCCAAAAATCAATAAATCGGTAAAAATTGCTTATTAACTTCTATACAGTCTTATTTTCAAATCAACGAATTTTCCTACATTCTTTCCACCCTTATTCCCTTTAGGGGAAATACCCCTATATTTCCAAAATTCCTCTCTTTCTCCTCCTTTAAGTTGTATAAAAAATCTGTCTGCAGAATTTCAGGTTTCTAGTGCCAGCGGTTAGAGCTGTGCGTTGGCGTCTGTCAGGAAGTCAGACACCTTATATATACGAGTAAATGAGAGCGAAACGGTTAAAAAACCTATTATAAACGTATAAGTACTTCGCGACTGAATCACCCGACTTTTGGGACAAAGGCGATTTTACTTCCGCGGCAACGAGCTAAAAGTCAAATGTAAACAACCTCTACGTAACGACGTGAACCGAGCCGCATTAACATCGATTATCGATATGTCATACATAGCTGTTGTAATTACTCGATCGTCGAGGCGCTTTGCGATCAAAACATCAATGGATACTTAAAACGTGGCGCAATGCCGACGCGGTTCAAACTCTCCTTATACATTTAGGAAGCCGTTTCACACGATCTATTTAAATCATAATTGTTCAACACTTCCTAATATGAGGAGTTGTAATCCTGCCGGAAACGAAGCAACTTTGATCGATTTTCGAGCGTCTCTTAATTTCCGTATATGAAATCATTTGTATGAGAACGTTCGGGCGTTGATGCTATATATGCTATGACAACGATTTCCTGTGATCGATTTGACTTAATGTTATTGCGGTAAATAATAATTCTACTCGGGTTTTCAATAACGCAATACCTAGTGTAACTTATTGATGGTTTTGCAAAGTTTTTACGGTATTTTACTGTTCTACTCATTTATTAATGAAGCATTTCTTCGATAACGTTCTTTTCATGAATTTTTAAATACATTAATGGCGAGAGCGTTAAAGCTTTTAAGTGGGGAAGAAAATTCAAAATTAAATTTCCTAATCCAAAATTGACGCTATTGTTAACTAATATGAATATAAAAGAAAATAATGTTAATTTAATAAATTAATTTAACTTTATTTGTAAGAAACCTTTTATGTATTTTATGAACGATAACATAAAAAATTGCAATGTAATATTTTTAATATTTTGTGGCGGAAAGAAAAAAAAATGAAGGTACTATTCGTAGCGGGACAAGTAATATAATCTGTGGTTCTAGTAACTCCCAAAAGCAATCAAAGAAAGTTGGCTTACCCAGTGCTTTCTAGTCTGGCTGGAATTTCGAATTGGACCCCCCAAGAGGACTAGACCTTTTTGTTGCAAATCCTGTCCAGTGTTAGGTACAGATCGACACTGATATAGGCCAATGTCTTGTCTTGACTTTTATTAGCATTATAAGAAATACTAAATTTACTAAATGGTAGGAAAATTCCTACTATAAAAAAGCTCCCAGGATTTACGAATTAGCATAATAATTGTCAGATTTAGTCAGCTTAAACTTTCTTCCGAGATAAGATTAGGTAAAGCATCATATTTTATTGCTGAAGAGCAATATGGATAAAATGTAAATTACATTTGTACAATAATTTACGTGTTAATTTATTTAACGACTTTAATAATAGAATAATCAATAGGAGAATAAAAAAATTATCATTTATTTTTAACCATAATATATTAAAAACACCCATATTACATTTTCAAAATATTTTTGATTAAAAAAAAAAAAGTTTGTTCATCAAAAAAAATTAAATTTAACTTTATTTACAAATAAAAATTTTGATAGTAAGCTAAAAATTTATATATCTATTTGATTAATTTCAAGATAGAACTTAAATATTTAAGTAATAAATTTAGAATCGTTTCAAGCACTAAAAATATCGGCTTAATGGAAGTAACTTCTAATTTAACCCTCAATTTTCGGCACCTCGTCCTTCATACTAGCGAGTACGAGGTTCTTATCGGTGCCCTGCGGTCTCTTGGGCTCAAGGGCGGACCTCATTTCCAGAGCCCTGGTGTCGGTCTCCAAAGACTGCTCCTTATCGTTGAGATCGATCGCGATTTTGATCGATGCGGCCTCGAGAGCATTGTACGTCGCCCTGAAAATCACGAGAAAATAAACAATAGGAAAGTATGGTTTTTAAACTGCTAGATTCATAGTAAACCATACCGTGATAAGGCGAGTACGTATGCACATAGCACAGTTCCACAAAACAAATGAAAAGACAATAGCAGTTTTACAATAGCAGCAGACAGTCTTTACTAACTGCGACTAGCCTAATGCTGGTTTCCGCGTGCCATTAGTTTGGATTCTTTATCGACTCTCGAATAGTTAAAACACGATCGGTTTCGAGAAGACCCGCTGTGCGGGTAAAAGATTTGGACGCGTTCCAGAAATCAGGCGATATCACTAGAAAAGATATCGGTAAAGAAGACGGTAATAAACAAACATGCATAGGCACACATGAGACAGAGAATTACGCGAATACAGTTCACATAAAATTATGACAATGATTCTGATTCCGCTTCAGGCTTATCCATTTAATTAGAATTTGAAGCCATTTAATTTAATTAGCCACTTAATTAGAGTGGTCTTGTTCGAAAAGTTCTTCATCATATTTATTTGTCTTATTCTCTACATGATCCGATCTTTCGACCAAATCATCTTTAACAACAAAATAAAATACCACATGTCGTGTACTTTGGTTTTCAAGGTTTTTAAATTCTTGCTCTAGTACTTCTAACTGAAGAGAAATATATCTACACAAGATAGAATCTAGAATTAACTTTCTACTAAATTTAAATTTTCTTACTTTGCGCAGTCCTGTTTCTCTTGCAGTTGTCGTATAGTTTCTCTCAGATTGCGTACTTCTTCCTTCAATCCAATATCGGCTTCGTCCGCGGCCAGTTCGATCCCCGGTCGGTAACCCCTAGTCTCCAATCGCGTTTCGGCAACTTTAAGTGCGTTCACTTTATCTGCAAATTGTTCGCCAATAGTTTTCAGCTCTGTCGCTAGTTTGTCCATGTTTTCCTCCATCTGCGAAAATAGAATTATAAAGTATATTTAGATACCATTGGCGAACTAAATTAGATCAGCTTTTGAAATGTTACAAGCATATACCAAAGTAATTTTACGATTTGGACTTAGCCACGATACATGATGTTTAAGTAGTTTGAAACCTTTACCAATTGGTACCGTATCGGTGACCAACTGACACAAAAATTTTGAGTCTATCTTAGAGGGAGAGTTACTTAAATTTGCCTTCACTCATCACTTCATCTTATTAATTTATTTTAATCTGACTTTTTTTCTAAGCCACTCACCAACAATTTTTGTTTAAGTACATTCTTTGTTGATCCTAGAAAAAAATCCTACAATTTTACGTATTCACCAGTTCATTATTAACAAAAGCAAGCGATTATCTTTGAACAGGTTTTAAATCGAATTATTCGTAACTAAATGTAAATTACCTTCATTTTCTGCCACTCCAGCTCATTTCGGGCTCTCTGCGTTTCGTATATGCGCCGGCGCATCATGTAGTTAGTGACGTCAGTTTGCGCGCGCAACGCGTTGCGCGCTCTCCCGCGCGCCACGAACAGAGACTCGCGGAGACGTAACGTGTCTTGAAGCTCGTCGGTCGCCATTTTCTTTGTCGCTTCGCATTTTTCCAGCCATTGTTCGTAGGTTATCATTCTGTTATTATCCAAATTCCAATTCTTTATTTGCTATGCAAAAATACTGTCCTCTTATTGTTCCATTACTGGATTGCTTAGCACACGTCATCATCAGAATGCATCATTATAATGGTGTTACAATGTTTTAAAATGTAATACTTTCTACCAAACATCCAAAACGTCAATTGTTTATCAGATAAATATTTAAATTATAAAAAAATACCTAATGAAATAAGATGCTCTAAAAAGAAAATAAAAAAGGTCTAGGCTATGTTTAGTTTTCAAATGATACTAGTACTTGTGTGCTATTGTCGTAAGCTAATAAGTTTTCATAGGAATTTTCTGGAATTATTTATATTAATATCATATTGCTGTAGGTAAATAAAAGACATCATTACATGAAAAAGATGACATCATTACGACAAAACAAGTCAATTAATCATACAAAAGAATAATTTATCTGCATTTGGAATTGTATGTTCATAATATATCAGTAACTTCCAAAGATCTTTAAACATCCATTTTTCGGCATCTAACATTACTACTTGTTTAAAATTCAGGAGAACGTAAAACGTACCTTTTCGGATTCTTCAAGGAGTCCGTTTTGTAGGTGATATTTGCGCAGACCTTATCGAGACTGAGCATATCCTTGTCAATCTGGAGAGTCTCGTTTTTGTCGTTCAAATCCAGTTGCAATTTGAACTTAACGACCTCCAGCTTGTTTATCTTCTCCCACGCCGACTGGCAGCGGTCTATCAGCATCTTCTTGTTACTCTCCGTCACGCAGAGTTCCTAAAATTTACCTGAGTAGGTACGAGTACGAGTAGGTACGAGTGTATTACTGTATTTCTTGTGTGATCTTCTTAGAAGATTGTGGAGCTCTCTATTCATTGATCAGAACTACAACGGATGTAATGCCATCCAAAAATATTATTGTTACCTTTGTGTCAGGTTGTCTGTCAATGTCGTGTTATACACGACTAGCTTTTGCTCGCGGCATCGCACGCGTTTAGTTCGGAGTAACACAATTCCCCTTTCCCTATACCGTGAAATTTCCTGCTATCCTTGGAATATATCAATTCATATACTACATTTTACTTATTGCCATTATAAAGTTCTGAATAGCGACGCGTGCGATGCCGCGCGCAAAATCTAGTTTAGTCTTTAATAGCCTTCCTCGATAAATGAGCTATCTAATACTGAAATTTTTTTTAAAATAGGACCAATATTTCTTGAGATTAGCGCGTTCAAATAATCAAACTCTTCAGCTTTATATATTAGTATAGATAGATATAGATAATATAATGATTGTCATGGAATACCTTCTTTAGTTCGGTATCGGCCATGTCGTACGTCAACTCGGTACTGCGCCTGCCGTCTCTGTTCGAGAGGCATTCAGAGCAAACAAGCAAAGGCATGTTCAGTTGTTCCAACTCTCGCTCCGTAGACGCCTTCTCGTCCTTCAACGCGGCCATCTCGCGGTCCAGAAGATCGAGGAGCTCTTGGAGGGTCGATTTCCATTGCTCGATTTCGTACACCCTGAAAGAAAATATCAATCTTCAATTGTCACTTATATGTTCTGGTATACGGTTTAGTGAGCCCAGAAAGACAGCCAGAAAACGCAATATCCATAAAGTGTAATAAGATCGAGCGAAAATACGCTGACCAGACAAAATAGATGTCAATAAGCAAAGGCATACAGATAAATTTAATGATTTTATTTATTAAGATCTTCCTCTATCGGGCTCACGAATTACGTTGCTAGGAAAATAGCGGTTTCGTTAAGAAAATGAGGATGGGGGGGGAAAAAATATAATAATAATAAACGAAATTTGTATAGGAAACGTAGTCGAACTTTATCTAAATCGTTTCAGCCGACTGGACATGAGAATTTTACTGGCGGTCAGATTTGCATTTTCATTTATTATAATAACGTGCTATTAATAACATACAATACAAAAATGCTTAAAGCATGAAAATGCTTTAGTTCACAGTGACACAATTTGTAGGTTGTCCACTTAAGGCAGGTTGTTCATTCCATACTTGATAAAAAAAGGCAGCAACTCTACTGTACCATTTAACACATTGAGGAAAACGCGAATTATTTTTGTTTATAGAAATTCATTCAGTTCGCCGTATTTAATGAGCAATAGCGGACGTAACACGGTCAAGTGTAACACTCGTGTTTTTAATATAAGAAAATGAATTTCAAATTATAATACATTCATATTAATAATAATAATAGAACACTTTATTGCACACCACATACACATGATTACAAATATACAAGTACAGATACAAGATGTAGGTAAGAACAATAGGCGGTGTTA
>DWQT01004029.1:0-11702 GCA_018244895.1 Myscelus amystis hages | reverse complement strand
TTCCTGTTTTATACTATGTAAGAAGAAGAAGAAGATACTTCTTTACGCGAGCGAAGCCGCGCGTAAAAGCTAGTTTACGTATGTAACGGTAATTACCGAAAGTGTAATAGAATTAAAAAATAGTTAGCGAAAGTCATAAATCGGAAACTGCCAATCGCTTCACCAGTTATAAACAGCTAATAGTCACGAACGCGCAAACATTTAACTCGTATTGATTGAAACGTGGTGAATTCAATTGAAACGTGTTAAATTCAACGCGTTTCCACGTGATTAGCGAATTGCTGCTTCCGAATATACAATCTCATCTCGCCTCCCGTTGTGCACCGCACAGCGCAGTTGCGTCCAATAAAGCACTGTGTCAACTAGCGGTATGTATTTTTTACCCTCCGTGTCCGATCTACTGCGCTTCGTGGCGCCGCGATTCGATAAGCCAGCGTTAATCGCGGTTAATAGATGACCGTTCATATTTTATTGAAATATCCACCGACTTCCCCCGTTTTGCGAAGCATACAAAAACGCTCACCTCATACCTCGCACGGCAAAAAAGTGTTACCTACAGTTTTTTGCCGCTTTAAAACTATTTGCACACACAAGTAGCGGCCAATGAGTTTAGAAAGCAAGAGTTCTAAACTAGGATCGGTCTCACATACAAAGAGCAGAATCGAGATCACTTTTCGTTTCGAAGCTGTAATGATAGCATCGGTAATAAAGAGTGTGCTTTGGCTAAAAAAACTTGCATAGCGAACGTGTACTTAAGCGGATGAGTAGCCACTCGCTACCGTCTAACTGTAATGACAAGCGAGACAGTATTAGCAGAAACGGATTGAGTTGGAAGCTGTTATTGTCACGTGTAGACTTATTACATTGACACCGGCCACAATTATGAGGTCGCGAAGTAGTTTAAACATCGCTTCATTTTGCGTCAAGAACGTGAAAAGAGCCAACAAAGGCTGATCCGGTCGCTCGTAAGAAAAGTCATTAGCAGTATTTGGAGCATGCGAACGTGGGAAGTTGTCGTTCGAAAGTCATAATTAAAACTTAGCTTGTGCCAAGTCGCAATAGATTGTCGATTATGCGTTACATTTCTTGGTCGCTTTTCGCCGCAAATTAACATTGTAACCGATCGCGGTATCAATGAACCGAGCTGTATAAAGATTCTGGTCACAGTCTCGGAAACGTGACCGCCGTTCTTGTTTGCACTGCGGTCAAAATGGCTATACGCGGACGAAAGTTTCAACCTACATCGGGCATCGAGCACGTATGTATCACTTGACTGACAATTTCCCTGCTGTGACGTGGATAGAACTACATTTACGGCACTGGGCTACTGCCCGGAATGAATGCAAAGTTTGCCCGCAAACGTCTGATCCGTGCATACCGCGCAGAGCGAAATTCTCTTATATGTGACGTCAAGTAGGTGAGCGTATTGACACTTGTGTTTATATGTCTGAAGTGAAAATCAAACAATGAAACGCATTTGTCTGAAGCCGCTGCCACGTCATACTGAGAGGTGATTCGAGATGGCAATAAAAAGGAAGGACGCAAGTTAAAGGAATGTCTAGCCGTCCGCACATGTGTATTAGTATCTAAGGAACAATCAGTGGAGAACGTGAGGGGTTCTCGAGCAGTTTATTTATATCGTGATAGTACGATCTCGGATAACAGAGAACAAATCGCGGAATTCATGGAAATATTCTCAGCGTTCGCCGCGAGCCTCGTGTACGAATACACGCGGTTCGATCTACCTACTACCGCCATACTCGCCGTTTTTGTGATAAGATAATCTTTACGTACAATGTACGAGAAAGGTTTGCCGTGAATTATGTAATTTATTAGACACATATCCTGATATCTCCTAGATATTAAAGGAAAGTTTTGTATATGCTATTAAGTAAATCCTACTGTATGTAATTTATTTCTTGGTATGTGGTACGTATTTATTAACCTTATTTAATATTATGTATGTCTGGCGTCGTATTCGTCAATATCGTTTAAAAGGTTTTGATATATAAAGAATATTTTCACGAATAATGTCAATGTAAAGTTTTACGTGAAATAACTTTATGCATACGCATTGAGGTCAAAATACTGTTAACTGGTGATTTGAATCAGAATCCTGTTAAAAGTGAAATGCCGACACTGATTTTTTTTTATGTCGTCATTGCAACCGACACATTTACTTTTATGTAAGTGAGAGTTATAAAGGTGTTTCGGAATTTATTAATAGGCCCTCATAGGTATTATATTCATATACAACGCTTATTGTTCAAACCAAGGTTTTTGTTGATATTTAATGGTTTCAAAAACGCAGGTTAACAAATGACTGCTGATAGACAAGAAAATAAATTCATTATGTTATGTTATCCTCAATAACTATAAGGTACCGAAGAGAATAGGTAATAATAATCATTTATTTACTAAAATCATTTATTTACTTTTCGAGGAAAATAACGTAATTAGAGAACTGCGTTTTCAATCTCTTTGGAGAATGCCATATCTATTGTACATCTTTTACTTAACTTTTATGAATTAGGTACGTAAGCCCTTATAAGGTTAGCGAGTTTCCCAAGAAGGTCGTCGCCCACATGTATAACGGAATCTCATCTAAAAAGTGCGTTTGAAAGATTCAACGAAATAAATAAATTGTTGATAATGTGAACGGTAAACTATTCGAGCGATGTCGCATATCACGCTTTTAGAGGAAAAAATAGATTGATCTATTATTACAGGCGCTTTGACGCGTCTGCGCCTAATAATATAAACAGACACGTTTCTTTATATTATATGTATACTAATATTAGTATATTATCATAGTATATTAGTGTCGTTAATCAATAATTAATTATTGAGAGGTAAAATTTAGCTGATTTTATTTATCTGTAAGTGACAATCTTTACAAATACTTTATGGACCGACTGTAAAACTTTACTTACAGAAAAATAAAACATCTTTGATTAAAAGTGACTATTTTCTACTTTGTAAAGAAACAAAAAGTAATTTACAGAGATACGAATGCCTATTATTACAGTGAGGAGTAATGGTTGATGACGACTGGTCGCTCGCAAATAAAGTAAACGAAAGTGTATTGAAGAAATTACTTAACAACTAGAAGATATAAAAATGATTTAAAATTGGAAATCTAATCTCTTTTTTTCTCACAACGATATTCACAATTACATTTACAGTGAATGAGCGGCTGCATAATGAATTCTTGTTCTATATCTCTTTACATAAAAAATACTCAATATTACAAACGTTCAATACACTTACGATATACAAGTCATATAGGAAATTTAATTAGCTTATTAGGTGATGTAATTAACTGGCAATCTTAAAACAAATATATTCACGTTTCGTAAAGTCATATTCAAGTGAAAGTTACAGATTCCATTGTTACAAACGGTAGAAATTTTAAATCAATTATTTCAATTAGAGTCATCATTACATAACATGTCATAATTGACTTGTGATGACCTCAATATCAATAGAAAAGGCGAGATAATGGGTGAAAGCTGGGGAATTGAATCTGAAGGCCTCATCATTCGGTCTGATAACCTTAGAAGCTATTGTAACCGACCTACGACTAACTGAGCAACAATAAAGACGAAAGACGGGTGCGTTGAAATGGTCCTTTCATTTACCGAAATGAGTTGCCGCTTGTATATTTACGAACTCGAGTTATTAGGCGATGCCAGCTTTGTGTGAGCCGTTGACGGGCGTCGTGGACCACAATGAAAGCTTTCACAGTCATTGAAACTCTTCCAATTGTCACTGCACACGCTTGTGTTAATGACGATCACGTGCTTATAATTACTGCTTCAATTCAATGATATGTTAAACACATTAATATGCGTGTAAATCCACCGTTCTATAGATATTTCATCTATTTAAACATAATTTAATAATTGAAATGTGAAATATTTCTTGCCATAAATAAATGTCAATATTGTTTTTTCTAAAGGAAATATTTAGTATATCTATTATGAAATACCAATAACGTATAAGATAATATTGCCCTTGTTAATCTTGAGCCGAGTTTTTGTTTCGTGTCAACGGAGTAACTGTTAACGTCATCAGCTGTCTTCCCGTTTTTGCCGCGCTTTCAATTAAAACGGCGACCAGTTTCCGCTCCGATGGTTCCTGGTGTTAGAGCACCTTTTCACAGCCTCGGGCGGCCCTTCGCCCACAACAATATCGAGCCAAATTGTCCATCGATGGCTTTCAACGCTTCCATTGTGTATCGGAATTTGTAACTAACGGGAAACGTCTTGCATTTGACTACACAACGAATGTGCGTAAGATGCATTTCGCTAAACCGTCGACTCACGATCTCAGAATTACTGTATACTCTTGCGGTTTTTGCTATCGCTCGGAGTTTTATTAAAAAATTATATTTTACTTCTACATCTTTCACGGTCGGCCGCCCGGCGATGCTCAATGCGACCACTGGCAGAACTAAATTGGTTTTTGTCAACAAAAACTGACAGAAATATTACGTTGTACAAATAACGGGTAAGTGATTGATTGCCTTAATTGGTTGATTTCATGCAAAAAAAATTAAAATGTGTCACTTTATTTTTATTGAATAACATTTTTGCCAATACGTTTTATGTTGAAGTGACGAGGTTTAAACCTTAAACGACCGCGTCTACATAAATGTGCGTATATAATAATAATAATAATAATAATATCGAACGAAAGTGCGCATACCTGTACCTTTCCTTTGTATACAATATACTAGTAGCCATGGTACAATCGCGTACAATCTCTCCATGGGTCATACATACCCGCTCGGACTGTGGGCGCATTACTCTCCACGGTAGTTCGGTGTTAGAGGTTAAGGGTTTGTGGGGCGTGCGAGGCATAAACTGCGAGCGTGACTTCACACCACACGCGCAACCGCTAGCTGCTACAGCTCAATCGTGAGCCACCGGTCTCTGATTATCGCTCGCCACCGCCTTGTTCCACTCCGCTCATATCCCACATACTCCGATTTATCTTTTATGGGCGGGTTCGTATAGCCGCGTATACATATATCCTGGATCCCTTTACACTCAAAGTAGAACTTTAATAGCATACTGTAAATAATTGAAGCTTTTTAGCGTGCTTTATAAGTTTTTACATGTAAGGGTTTCCGGAAAGTAAACATTAAAATAACTTTACGTAAGTTTTAGAAAACATGTTTATTATTAGATCCAGATTTTAATATTTTTTTTATTTCGGTGATGGTTGCATACCCATAACTAATTTTAGAGAATGTGAGAAAACGATCGCGGAACACAGCAGTGGTTATCAAACTTCAATACAGTTTGTGTCAATGTGAAAAGCATTTCCTCTGAGAATTAGCATTTTAAGAATAGCGAGTTGGTTAAAGCCTACACAGTTTTCCCATTTGAGTAGGATATATTGCGCTGCGTACAAATGCTCCATTTTTACGACCGTTTGTAGCGCATGGTTCGATCGGAACAGGCCTGGCCATCCGTTCGGCATAAATGTTCAAGTAATTAATATTACTCTTTTCATACACTTATTTTATGTAACGATAAAAGACAAAGCATATTATAAACAATTTAAACGTATCCAAACCATTAAACTGTGAAACAATTATGCAACAATCAAATTACAGTTGCTTTTGTAAGGATTATTCGAGCATAATAAAATAAACATAATCCTAACGGTGTAATATTTACGATAAAATTAAGATAGTAAATTTTCTTTTTTCTGTTCTACAGAAAGTACAAGGCTTCTTAATTCGGAAAAGAAAAAAATTGAACAATATACGACATAAAAATATTGCAACAACGGCAAAAACATTTATATGGCAAAGCAACGTTAACGGGGACAGCTAGTTTAACATATAAAATAAAAGAGGCAATTCTCTAACTTACAATCGATGCATGCAAAACAATCGTGATGAAATTTACACCATAATGTTTGTTTACACCATTTAATAACATTGTGGAGGAAAAAATGACATCAGTATGCAAGTGAAACGGTCGGCTCGGTTTGTTACTATTGCGACAAATCCGACAATGAAGCTGGGAATAGTTTAGGAATGGGCACGCGCTGCTCCGGAAAACCGTTCGTTATTCTCGAGGAGTACAGCAACCGCACGTAGGTAAACTTCATACCGATGGCTTCTCGCAGAAATTTCTAACGTCTCTGTTCGACCGTAGCAAGCACATTCAGACCTCAATGGATAGTGCAAATTTATGGGGTCCAGTACCTACTATCGACCGACGCTCCCAAGTCTAGAAGAAATACATCAATATACACAAAGTCGCGGAAGCAAATGAATTGGAACAATGACTCCGCACAATTCCATCGCGGCAACGTTACGAACTAGAATTAACAAAAGTACCGCCGAATATACATGTCGGGAAGATTATTCCGAGATGTTTTCCGCTTCAAAATTATATTCCGCTCCGATGTATTTTCCGCTCTGAGCGAAACCGTTGGCTTGGAAAAAAAATTTTGGTCGCATAAATAATGCCACTCTTTTACGAGAGAACTTTTCATTAATATACCACGGCCACATTTTTAATGAGCTCACTCGTACTAGAACTGCGATGTTACGAAGTTAGGTTGATATTTTTGCAATCAAAAAATAACACTTTTTAAAAACTCATTATACCTTCCTTAGAAGTAATCTAAAGTGATAGCAGAAATGCAAGTAATCTTGTTCACCGAGCAAGCGACACACTAATTTGGCAGTCACGTAGAATCTCAGTCGTATTCTCGACTAAGAAATGTAGGTGTTGAACGTTTCATAGTTTTTGACCGGAGACAAAACCCTGCGATTTTATTTGTAACTTAAAATGCATTTAACTACAGTCAAATAAAGACCAAAACAGGAACATAAAGTTCTCAGCTGATTTCGCTTGCAAATAAATACAAAAGAATTTCAATGGAACTATTTTGTCATGTGAAAATGTTGTAGCATCTAATTTGAACCTAGGTCAAGAATACTTTTAGGGTAGGTAACCGAGACTGGAATCAATTTGAGGTAGAGTTCGATGTAACTATGTCATGAGGTTATAGTAATCCAAGAGAGCCCGTGGCCGGGTCCGTTATGCTCGGTTCGCGCGGCACCGTGAGATTATACAAACCAATCACGGCGACTGGTGACTTTTCATCTCGACCTTATATGGATGAATATACAGTGAAAACAATTGCCGCGCGACAAACACATTGTTGCCGGCGCGTTCCATTTTCTTACAACAAAATATAAAAAAAAAATCTCTCTCTCCCTCTTCGGTGACATTTTCAGTAGCATTTAAATGTTATACCGACAAACATACAAATTACTTCAATTTATAAATTTTCAACAGTATAATTTTATATCGTAAATAAGTTTTCTCTTGAACCTATTAGGTAAATAACAATCCTGAAAGGTCGGTAACGGTTTGCGGCGTGAGGAGTAGATGGGCTCACCACTAACCCGCTTCGACATTTTAAAACGTCTTCATGTGTTTATCGGGGATCATCAGGGGCGCGACGTTAAACGTATCGGGTACGCGAGGCGCTGACCCCGCGCGGCGCGCGCTGCTGACCCGTCGTTACCTACACCGCGACGACGTTGACGCGTCCGAGACTAAATTAACGAGACGCCGCACAGATATGTCAATTCTTTTCCACTTATTCCAAGATAAGGTGTACTTGGAGTATAATGATACTGTTTGTTGTGTTTTTGAGGCCGCGACCTCGTGCAGCGAATCGCCCTGGCATCGTTATTTTATAGATGTGTATTCATAGGTTCGAGATGCAATTAATGATACATTGATACGTCCGCTTCTCTCGAAAGCAAACATTCGTGTCGATAAAACAATTATAATGATTTCAGTTTTATTATACTTTGATATATTTATAATATAGGCATTGAAGTCGGCTAAACGTTTAATGACAGTGAAAGCGGTACTTTGCGTGTACGCGTCATATAATACTAAAGTTTCTGTATGGTTTTAATGAAAGACGATTATGGGATGTATGTTAATGATACAATAGAGTTGACATGTATATTACGGTTAATTTTTATTACAGATTAAATTTTATGATGGGCGATGATTGGAATACTTTAATGAGAAAGCGAAATAGGACGTGACGCTTTTAATAGGTTCACAATAGCTCTAAAATGAATGACCATTTTCTGTGCACAGTGTTATTATGAAAGTGCACACCGCCATTTTGTTTTGCTTTCGGGGCCGCGGGCGTCACGGTCACGGTCAGTTCGCGGCATGCATGCGTCTCGCGTTAACGACTCCTCACGTCCATTGAAACTCTCACACTTGCGACATTGAAAATCAGTTGGGAGACTGCACGATGGATATCCAATTGTGTGTACGGTCACGACTTCATATTATACCCTTACATTATATTAAATGTACAACGTTTGGATATATGCAATATATTTTCGTCTTGTAATATTATAACTACCAATTGGTCAGTATCCTTATAATCGTAATACAGATGTTCCTTTATAGGAGTAAAATATTAAAGAATTTCAATTATACAATCAAGTTTTTGCACAATACAATATTTTAAAAAATCAAATGGAACTATTTAACACATACATACTAAGTTGGGAAGTGTTTTAATGTTTCCGCACGCAGAGTATATTTGTGACGCACGCAATCGCTATTAGGTATACATAAGAAATGTAGCGCTAACAAGACGAGACGAATTTTAAATTTGTTATCGAGAGCCGCGAAACATTAGTATGTCTCACTCGGATATTTATTAATATTTTTCACGAGTGATGACACGGAGGCCGAAATTCGGTTCCCTGTACTGTACTGACTTGTACGTGTTAGTATCAATTTGACATAGGCATTTGTCGCTTGCACCCGCGGCTGCATCCTACTGTACCGCACGTCTGAGCTATTGTTTTTAAAGGCACAAAACAGTCAATAACAGACGTCGCTTTCATAGTTCTCAAAAAACAGTACAACTATGTGTACCTATGTATATATATTACAAAGTTTGCAAGTTATAATTTCCCAATGAAAGTAACTGCATCAAATACAGATGAAAAACACATTACAAATACATCAGCAATCATATACACTCTGTATTCAATCAACGCGATCGTATATCTCCGTCAAGTTTGAAACGCCATCAACTGTTCCTGACAGGAGTCACTTTGCGACAGTGAACTTTTGGGATCATTATCCCTATCACGTGACGGGAAGGAACGGAAACAATCTCCACAAAGCTATTAAGATATCAATGAGACTTGATGTTTTGTTAAATTAAATGACCATGTCTAAGTTTTTAATAGATATCAATAATTATGAATCTATCGGGAAGATCGTATCTTATACCTAAATGTTTGCAACTATTCTGGACATTTGTTTTCCTTTAAGCGGTTATCTATTGAAATAAAATCGTAACTTATACACTATGTCAATGAATATTATTATTTTAGCCAGTTATAAAAAACGTTAAATATAACACAAGCTATTCAAACGCTCATATTTCATATGCTTTATCTTTAAAACTTGTGTTTAAATACTAAGTGTAATTTTACCGCTGAAAAGGATTTTGATCTCAATCTAGTCACAGTGAGAAATGAAGCTGACAGAAGTATAGCGTGATTGTATCTAAGGAAAATCCTAACAAATATTTATACACTACCATGTACAAGTTAATAGAATCTTCAATCAGTTCCCCCATATATCTCCGTCAAGCGAGCCCTCAAAGCCGTGAGTCGTACCTGACACGAGCCACTAATTCGCGTCAGTCGAGTCTATAGAGTCATTATTCTAACAGCACAAAATGAAATATTGCAAGGAATTCCTATGTATAAGCTGAACTAGTGTAATCTGAAATTGAATCAAGGATCAACTCTTGTTACATACGAGTACATATATATGTATTGTCCTGTTTTTGATATTAGTTAAATGAATTTTATCGTCTGTTTATGAAGTAGGTGCCGAGTATTCGTCTGTTGTATCTTTGGCTGTGAATGAAATACGAGTTTTTAACGAAATTATTTACCACGTCCTCTCCGGTTAGAGCGGAATATTTTAATGTTAATAAAATGATAGCGATAAAACTGTCACAACGTCGACTTCTACTTAAGTAGTGCGGGCGAATTTTCAATCAGTTAGATCGTAAATCTCCGTCATGCGTACGTTCAAAAGCTGTCAGGATCGAATGGGGCCCATTTGCGTCCACCGCTCAATACACGTGGTCATTATTCTAACAGCGGAACAAGGAATACGTTAGGATTTATACGGAACCCTCCATTTGTGGGCGGTCCGCGATACCGGTGCTATTCAATCGGGGCGTTAAGAGTCGACTGCGATGTGCTACATTGTGAAGGCATCGTTCAAATTGCTTTTCCGTTACCCTGAAGTGAACTCGCCTACTAATTGTCTAGGTTCATACCGGAACAGTTAATCTATTACGAATTCGGCACTTTATTTTCAGGTACAATGATCGGTTAATAGAAAAAAGTCGAACAAAATACAATAATAAAAAATACAAAATGGAATATAAGTTCCAATACCTAAATTCAGTTTTACATTGCAATTAATCGCCACTAATTAAATATCTAACAATCAACTCGAACATCGTACGAGATCAAGCGCCAGATACATTATAAATAGTATTCATTTTCATTAGCAGGATACAGTTAAAACGAAGTTGTTATCAAAATAACAAATGTGACATTTATTACTTTTGCCTTAACAAAACCGCTTCCTACTTGATGCTATAATTGTGAAGTGCAGTTACATTTCCATATGTAAATGTTAACGCAAACGAATCGAATGCATTTACTACACGTAATATCGACGATAAAGTTACAGGCGAGATTGTAACGGCAAGTGACAGGTGAGGACATCAAGCATCCGCGTTGAAAATTCAGAGAGAGCTATTACAATCGCGACTATAAAGGCGAACCTTCCCTAGACGATTTGTGGTTTCAGCCAGCACAGAATACAAACGTTAACTGCGAGCTCATTTCCACTTTGAATTTAAAGCAAACCGCAGCCACTTCGCACTCGAGCCGGCACCGCATGTTCCCTCGCCGTCGCCGGGAGACTTTATAGGCCGTTAAGTCATGAAAACCAGGTTCCATGACGACGTAACCTTTATGATTCTGCTTTACGCTGATTTATAACGACGATGACACCCGTAGCTCATTTTGAGCGAGCTAAACATAATGAGCGCGGTGGCATTAATATTTCGCTGGTATCTTACAAGCATGTAAATCTCACCAACTGAACATGATTGGGTGAACAAGTATTGGAGCTCGCAGCTATCAATTATCAGTGATGACGAAGAAAAAGATTCTTCCGAGTCGTGTATCGCACGGCATATTTATCTCAATGGAGTAGAGCAGGCAGCTCGACAATACAACTGGGTGAGATGCGCGACAAAAAATTTACAAACACAATAAGTCGGTGGCTTCCGACCTTACGTTTCCATTTAGAAATAGATTCTGGTCGTGGCAGATAATCACAACTTTATATTGAATTTCAATATTCGTGAACAGTTTTATGCATTACATTGCACGATATTTAGGACATTTTTTTTAGATTCCGTTTCTTGTTATAATACAACAACTCAATAGGTAATATTTTTTAATTATGACCAACGTGAGAAGTCGTATATTAACAATGATATCATACGTGTTCAAAACTTGTAATGAGTGTTTTTAAGCGGTCAATTGGCGTATAATTCCTATGTATGTAGGT
>DWQT01004028.1:0-11706 GCA_018244895.1 Myscelus amystis hages | reverse complement strand
ATTCATTATAAGGTACATACATACACTTAATGAAAGTCATGTTTCAGTTATCATACTTCGGCTTTGTGCGCCCTTCGATAGTTGATGTCACAAGGAGGAAATAAGGCTACTTTTGTTTTAAAATTTTAACAATAACTTTTTTGTTAAATTCAAACGCGGATGAAGTCGCGGGTAACGCTAGTATTTAAATGAAAGGTGTCTATAATTTTTTGTTGGCCACTTATACTGAGTGTACAATTGAAATATGTTAATTTACCGGTAAGTATACAATCAACTTTCTGCATCTAACAAAGAAATAGACATATTTCACGACTCAAGCCTGAGCCTGAAGAAGAAGCTTACAGCACATTTCTGCAAAATTAATCTTGTTTTGTACTTATTTTATTTTATGTGAATTTCCCCTTGTTCAAATAATGTAACCGAGTCAGATGGCGAACGTCGTACGCACCTGTAAGTGGCATGCGTACCAGTCAAATCTAACTAGCTGTACGTTTATATGTGTAATATAGCATGTAATGCTGTTGGTGTGTCATTAAATAAATAAATAAGTTTCACGTTACACGCCACTGCGCACGCGGGGATGGCTTACCGATAGCGGACGGACCGCTGCTCGTGTTAGGCGCGCGCCGGCGCCGAGGAATGTCCTCGGGTTTACTTTTTATTTTCCAATACTTTCCGCTCTCACCAGTAACATGGTTATGTAAATCTCCGCGCAGTTACCTTTTTGTTCCCTGGTCTGGAACACAACCTTCATGGTACTGTATACACATCTAGTTTAAATTTTATATACACAGACAAATCATGTTCTTTCTGCCTACCCCGTTGCGGACCTGGCGTGATGGTTATGTATGTACACATGTAGAACAATTAAGTCTGTCACACAATTATTTGTTCTGCACGGTACTCGAACCGACGACCGCCGGATCAGCGGACAGTTTCACTATCCACAACCCTATAGGTGTAATAATGAAAAACAAACGCAGTACACCTTTTCGCAAGCCTCAAAAGTCTATTTGTGTAAACAATTATCCAATAAATTGTGTCCGAACGTACCGTTAGGACACGTGGCTTATTCAAAACGTTAGAGAATAGGCCCAAAGGGCCATTCTCAGCGGTAATCGGCCGTTTCTTTGTGCGACTCAAAGGGCGCAGCACACTTGCTCCCGTTGCGTGGGCGGCGCGTGCGCATTGTGCCCTAATAGGTATTTTGCTGCGCAGCAAATTAACGTAACTTATGGACGCGCGGCGAGATTTGATACCGCCACCTGACAATGAGCCAGTCGGTTGAATTATCCATACCTTTGTATTAAACGTTGTTCATTACGTTAGAAATATGCTTCAGAAACTCGGCTTATTATATACATGAATAGCTGATTTAGGAAACGGGATGCCATAATATAAATGATTTCTGGCGAATATATTGGTTAAGTGCTTTTTGAATCGATTCAGCCGTGTAGCTCTGTGATCGGTTTTGTTTTAGTTGACGTATAACTATGCTTATAGGTGTCTGGTTTCTCTATATTCGTATAAAAAATATCTAGGTATATCACCGTTGTTAGTCGCGTCAGATTGCTGAAAACTGACAAATTTAACCTTGAACTACGACTTATCCAACATTAATTTTAATCAAATTTAATTAGACGAAGAAAGAAAACATTCCATTTCACTTTACGTGTTAAAGAAACAGTCCTTCATGTTTAGAATAAGTACATGTTTAAGGTATAATAAAGCGCCTAATAACTTATACAATTGAAAATGGTTGCTCTTAATTAGTTCAGGCGCTGTTTCATGCATGCCCTTTTATCTGTCCAGTCTTAGTGGTATCAGTAATAATAGTTTAATGCAGTCTTCCTCATTGGTTTTCGGCCGGGGAGGGGGTGTGGGGTATACGGGACCGTCTACTGCTGGACAGCTGGAGGAAAACGGGGGGTGACGAAGTGACTCAGAGGGGGGAGCCACATAGGGCACACAACATATGTATACCTATTAAAAATAAAGTAATTTCAGTGGGCATTAGAAAATAACTGATCCTCAAACTGAGTAGAAAGTCTAATAAGTTTGAGAACCTATGGATTTAGTGTCAATTCAGGTGTTTTGAGGGACTCTACATCTACGATATACATCTGAAGGAAAACACAAGCATACAAATTGATATGTCTCCTTTTATTCACAGTATCGTGTACTATTTACATGCTGAATGATCGCAACAAATCAAAACATCTATTAAGTACCGACTTACGGCTAATAAAACATTTATCTACACAAAAATAATTTATAACTAAACACATACGTACATATATATAAAATATATATTTGTTTATGCACATTTGAGTTTATGAAACTCGATAAATATGTGATGTATAACAGATTATGTAAACAAAAAACACAAATTAGTACACGAAAAATCTCAAACTCGTACAGTTGTTGGGAACATTTTGTGTCTGTGTCTGCACGTGTCAAACAATAACGTGTAATGTGCAAAGAAATAATAATTTATTTTTAAAGGCAAATATCAAATTCCCGTCAAATGCATTCCAAATTTAAATTTGAACAAATTACCTTTGAGGGTAAACTAGTTTGAACTAGTTTGGTTATTTAGATTTAAAATTAGAAGTTATAAAACGAATTTAGAATATTATAATCTTTATACAATGAAATATAATCGTTTTAGATGAGTGATTGTGTAAGCAATTATGTGCTACCTGTACTAACGAATTATCGAGATTTTTCGTACACATAGAATGACATTGGGCGTTAACAATTGATAGAACATATTTCATTTTCAACTTAAAATGTTATACAAATTATAAAACGATTTATTATGTTTCTATAACAAGATTTTGTGTATTATAGGCAGAATGAACATAAAGGTAATTGTAAGTTGGTAGGTACATTTTATTCACTCTATACTACAGAGATTTTGCTATTTACTTGCCAAAATATAGCGACAGTGTGTACTATTAGCAATGAAAATGCTATTTCATTTCGAATGAAATTCTTTTTTCAAATAAAAGATAACTTAAACTTCCAACAATTCGGTACAAATGCGACATGATGAACAATGTTTTTTTCATTTTAATACGCATCGAAATACAATTTGTCTGACACATACAAATTTGTTACAATTATAACATACAAAAATATTTAACATGGCAATACTCATTGGAAACTGTTGCAATTAATCCTAGAATGGCAACACAGATTATTATAGAACGAGACGACACAATATTTCCATAATTATCTATAAATTAAATAAACAATACATTAATATAACAAACGCGAAAATAACGTCGCGCGTCTTTCTGTTACGTTTTTATGTGAAAATTTATAAAACAGTTATTTTTTAAATTACTACGTAGACAGCTTTAAATCAGTGATAAGGCATTGCATATGTATGAGTTTAAAAAATACCCAAATGATTGAAACATTAAATGAATTGCAGGGAAATTATCAAGTATTGATGCATGTAAGGACTATTATACTTATATATCATATTAGAACATAAAAATAATTGACTGTATACCACATTCACTATGAACACCCTAGAAATATTCTATTAATTACGAGTATTTACACGATAAAACGAGCACAACTATAGCTTTCTCGCAAATATTTAATTTAATGTATATAAATAATTAAAATTGTAAATAATAATATATAATTAAATTATAGCAACCGTTTAGACTTAATGTTTAAAAAAATATTATTTGGTTGAAAGGATGAAAGTTGTAAATATTCACTTTGCTGGTTGCAAATAATATTGTGTCCATAAAAACAATGACAGGCCACGACACAATGTTACTGGCTGGACATAATCCATAGACAAATTATACAGTCCACCGCCGCCATGATTCCTGTCATTCAATGTGACTTTTTTGCAATTTACATCTGAATGTTTTGTTCTAAAACATTGTTATCTATTTTTCGGGGAAAAAATTGTAATGTTTATTCAATTTTGTTGGTAACATAAATAATCTTTATATCCAAAAATAAAACTTGTGTAACTTTTTTCTGAAAAAAGCGCCACAGCTCAATTGGGACAAATATTTTGAATTAGATAAACCAAATGATCATGAAATCTAAAACAAGTTTAAATATTCAAGGTATTGAATAATTCATTAGTTAATTCTTTTTTTTAGTTTTTTTAAACGCTATATATATAACGTTGAAGAGAGTCTACCGTTAGTATATAAAAATAAAATAAAAGAAATGGTAGTCATATAACATAAAAACATTAGAATTATTTAATGAAATACATATAACCTAAGAGAATTGTTATGCCCTATATATGTAAAAAGAAGGTCGAAAACATTTTAAACAAATATATTCGCAATAAATAACTAGTTTAGGCCGAAATTATCGCAATAAATTGATTGTAAAAATAATATCATTATCAATTACAAAAATTGGCGACGATTAAATAAATACATTGATTGTAAAAATAATATCATTATCAATAAAAAAAATTGGCGACGATTAATTAAATTAATTTTTTTTTTTTAAAGGTTAAATGTAGAATGCTAAAGCATAATTAATGAATAAAACGGACATTTTATTTTATGTACTTACATTTTATATATATCTCTATTCCGTCTGGTTCTAATGAGTCGGAGTAAACATTACTACATACATACAGTCAAGCCTACTTCTCATAAGAGTAAGTAGAAAAAATCCCCCGACTAAAAATATTTTGTAATCAACACAAGAATGGTTTGATTCATTAATCGTTACGACGGAGTATCCCTGGCCACCTCGACCTAAATTAAAAAAAAAGGACACTGAATGAGAAGAAATCTATTAAACTAAATGCGAGTGCATGTTACACATTTCTGACAAATGATCTAAAAAAAAATTATTGATATGATTTATAAGAAAAAATATATCAATTAAAGTTACCTCTCGATTACCAGATACTTTCAAAAGCAGACCATAGATTAAAAAAATATATTTAAACTGTCAAAATTAAACAGAAAAATCTTAACACTACAATTTTTATCTACAGTCCGTGTGAATAAAAGAAAAAATACATTTAGCGGACAATTTAATACGAAGATCTCCTTCGAGCCGCCGACAAAGTTACGAACGGACGAACCTACGTACCTACGTCACATACATAAATATATATAGATATATACATATAAATAATTACATCTACCACCTAACAATATATCTATCGTAAAATGAATTTTTTTTTCTCAGTCTGTCATTTTGATATAGCGTGGTAACTCCTGCGGCGCGACATAATAACTATATATAAAAAACTCTTACCAATTATTCATTAAATCGTTTTAACGGATAAACGATAACTATATCCGGGACTAGTAGACGAAGTCTTTGGCTATGATTAAAGAAAAATCCGCATCCGCTATCGAGCGACCATAGACAAAAATGACACTCGATTCAAAATAACATCCCGTGTAAACGCTAACATTAATTACACTTACAACTAAATGTGTTCCGATGAAATAAAAATCCAAAAAATATATATGTAAAATAATTAAAATATGTACTAACAGCTTTCCGTCGCTACGCCATTGCGGCTTTAAAATATGAAACTCGTACAAAAGTAAAAACTCTGCAACAACTATAATATGTAACTCTACATGTGAACTCGCCAAGTAAACTCAGTGACGATATACAAAAAAGTTTTTCGCGTGGAGGCGCGTAACAAAAAGGGCTACGTATCACTCCATTCACTTTCTTGCTAGGCGGTAGAAGAGCCAGGAATGCGCGGCGTGGCAGCGATCAAGGGAGGCTTGTTTACAGACGGATCGTTATGCAGTTGGATTGATACACTATGAATATAAAAACTAGCCTAACAAAGAGTTGTCCGTATCGACAGCATCACGCAGCCTCCAAAGATGTTTCAATAAACTTATACTTACACATCCCACCAAATACACGATCAAATTCTATAGATGTTTTAATAAATTACGTATCTCTTTCAGGTATCAATTATCGCTTCAATTATTGTTTTGGATCGGCTATATCTATCAATCTTCAAAACAATCACTGCCCGCTGAAATAAAAAAATACTAATCCTGGGTCATGACACATTTTTTTTTTTTAAATTTAAAACACGCACAACGTATCCGAGCGTGCGTCACCGCGACAGCTGTCACGTCCGCGTGGCATGTTGGCCACCTGGCGGCCCTACGACACATACAAAAAATATACTCAGCCAACATTTACGCCCGCTAACATCTCTATATTCCCACTACCGCACACCGCGCGCCTCGTATAACACGTACACACACATACATATAATATCTACATATTTATTTTAATTATTTATTAGGAATAATCCTTCACAAGCACCGATATGTCGAGATGGACTAAAATTTCGCTATACAACTATCTACCTATCTATAAATAATCACCTAACATCTTTTTAGAATATCGTTTCTTACGCACACCTAGGGACAGATGACACAATCAACATTTTAACTGAACATGATGATTTTGTGACGTGTGCTGTGGGCCTATTTGTAAATAGTACGAACGGAAATAAAAAAAAATGGGGTGTTTTTTTCACCGGGCAAGAAAAGAAAAAACTTGCAAGCAACAATACTACACCTTATAGTCATTAATTTTGAAATCTGACTAACTTTTCTCGGCAAACATAATGATAATTTTTTGTATGATATGATAAGTGATAAAATGCCTATACAAAAAGTGATTTTTTTAATGTAGGGATATTTTGTAAATACAGTAGAGTGGTTGTCGGTTTTTTCCAAATACAATTTTGTTTTGAGTTAATTAATTTTTTAAAATCCTCCACCGTAATATTGACAAAGGGGCCCATAGCACGAACCTATTATTAACAATAACTCTATTATTTACACCGGACACAATATAAATATTACTTGTGTATTTCTTAAAAACCGTATGAATAAAATAAATTGTAAATAACTTCTGCGACGGACAAAAATCTGCAATAAAAAAATTAATTCACAAAAATAAAAATAAAAATGACAAAAAGCGATGCATGACAAATTAATTATGCGAAATTATGTAAAAACAACTGAATATTATTCAAACATAATGGAATTACTGTTACTTTTAGTATTAGTAATTTACTATATTAGTTTTGTTCTAAAAAAAAATTATAAAATTCTCCTTAACATACTCTATGTACATATCTTAAATAGATAATTAAAATAACTTAACCACAGTCAACTATTGGCAGACGCGCGAAGACTTTCTCTCGTAAATTAACTCCACTAATAATGGCAAGTTGGGGTTAGAATATGGACACAAAGTGATTCAACTCGCTTATTGTAAGATAGCTAGCTTTTGCCCGCGGCCTCGCGCGTTTTTTATACTGAATAAAACAATTCCCCCTTCCATATACCGTGAAAATTTCCTGCCATTTTTGGAATATCTAAATTCATATAATACATTTTTACTTATTGCCATTGAGAAATTCTGACTTGCAAACGCGTGCGAAACCGCGGACGAAAGCTAGTTATACATGTAAATCTTCCTCTTGAATCACTCTATCTATTTAAAAAAACCGCATCAAAATCCGTCGCGTAGTTTTAAAGATATACATAAGGACAGGAAGCGAAAGCGACTTTGTTTTATACTATGTGAAGATACAAATATATTTTAAAACAGACATTTGTGGTTCATCAATATTTGGTTCCTTGCAATTGGACATCGTGGCGTATGTTCCAGACCGTCTCATTACGAAAAGCCGATAAAACACAGCAGTGGAACAACAAAACAATCAAAATAATACATATTATTGTTTTAACAAAAACCGAGTTAAATTTGACCGACGGTTATTTGTAGCAAATTATGTATATATTACATATAGATATGTTGAATTCATAGCGTGCCGAAGTAAAAAATGATTATAAACACGGTTTGTTCCAAGTTTAAAAACATCCTAAAACTTATCGTAGATAAAAAAATTCGAGGGTAGTTTTATATTAGCATATTGTACTTACAGCGTTCCATTATTTAAAAGATCTACAAATACCAATGATTACCGGCCATTGGAGGCATTCTTGTATTATTTAATTGGCATGAAATTACTTTTTAATATAAATAAAAAAAAACAAAATAGAAATTTTTATAAAGTGTTACCACTATAGGTATCCGAACGCACTTGTATTAAAAATGGCCGACACTAGCAAGCTCGAAGTACAACGGATATTTAAATCTAGAATTGACTTGTTCGTTATCGAGGCGATTGTAAGATTACAAAAAAACTTACATAAAAAAAAAACTAAAAAAAATTTGATGAAATGTATAAAAGATGACGTCATTACTCAATGTTTTGGTATATTATAACTAGCTGCCAATAAATGGTCTATTATTTTATTATTACCTTGAGGTTATAGAGGCCTCGTGAAATCTACGCTAATTGCATTTTATTTAAGCAAGATGATATATAAAAAGCTACAACTCGATACATAAGAAATATTGTCTGTGGATTTACTAAGAACTAATGCGGAGATTTTTCATCAGTTCGCACTGCGTAGCGTGCAATGTGTTTTGCTTAGCAGTAGATAAATGAGAGGTAAGATAACCTCTTTTCAAAGGAATTCTGTTAAAAAACAAAGCTTTACTCAATTACTTAGTTGGACTGTATATTAATGGATAGTGGGTTTATATACTCCGCTATATAGCAAAGAGAAAACTGACCATTGAATGGTAAGCGCTCTTGTCAAGCCTTTGGACGACCGAATCCTGACCAAAATCACTTCACTAGCTTGGACATGCGTTAAGGAACTCTGCTGTTTACCAGCGTGACGAGGCGCAGAGATAATGCCAATATCGGATGGAGGCTCCATCTACATTGGGGCAGAGAAGTTAGATTTCGCGGTAATTACAACGAATTCAAGCCAATGGCACAGGGAACTTAAATACTTATAATAGTTGAAACTACGCGAATCCAACAGGAAATATAGAAAAAAAAAAACTCAAAATTGGCATTTACCGACTACATACCCTGGTGCTGGGGGACGAACTCCCGTTACTCCGCGTACAGCCTTACAAATTGTTTATTGTCCGTTCGTTCGAAAACAAAACTTAACATTTATAATTAGAAGCCCTCTAACAACGACCACAAAACGTGGCCGAACGCATCCGACGACACGTACTTAGTACAAAAATTACACGTTACATACAGACTTGCCCACCGGAGTCGCCCGCGGAGCCCTACGTATCAGGTGTAAAAATAATCAGCACTCCAATACCCCCTCGGGCACGGCGGGGCGCAATGTTTTACAATATTTTACACTAATCTTACAATGAGCCGCCTGTCGCGGCGAACGTTACACAGTAACATCTATTCGATGATGGCAAGTGTTCTAATTAGCTTCAATATTACAGTAAACTTAGAAAACATCTCCGTCCACCCAACTGTCACATCACTGACACCAAGTTATCATTTCATTTCCACCTGTCAGTTTGAAGTTTGTGGCTGTCAGCTGTCAGTTTGAAGTTAGCATGAACTAGTTTGACGTTCGCAGCTGTCAGCTGTCAGTTTGACGTCACACTTGTCACCTGTAAGTTTGCGCTTCGCAGCTGTCAGCCGTCAGTTTGCCGTGCGCAGCTGTGAGGTGTCAGCTGGCGGGGCGGCGCGGGGCCTAGAGCGCGCCGATGTCGGGGTAGAGGTGCGGCAGCGGCGCGGCGCGCTCGCGGTACTGCAGCGGGTCGGCGCGGAACTCGACGGCGGTGAGCGCCATGCGGCCGTAGGCGCGCGCGAACCGCGCCACGCACGCCGACCGCGCCGCCATGTGCCGCGCGTCCGCCGACAGCATTTCGGTGTGCGCGCACGACGGACACTTGAACTTCTTGCGCGGCGTCACCTGGACGCGCCGAACGTGCCGTTTAGAAAGAAAGAAAATATTTATTCAACACATGTACCACCTACAAACCGTAAGCAAACATCAACAAATACAAAAGTTAAATAAGAAAATAGTTTGCAGGCATACACATGCCGACACGGATACTGTTCAGTATTAGCCGGCTGCCCGGAGACCACCAGCACTGATCTTCCACAGTATCCAGTTGGCGACGTCACGGAATGTCCGTCAGCATACAAATTTTCAACATTATTAAAACAAAACAGTAAACAGAAAAAAACAATCTTATAAACTACTACAAATTTTAGACAACTCATACAGCGATTCCACCAAAGCGCTGAACTGTAATGCACGGTGTACATACGACACGGCCGTTCGCGCTGGTCGACTCGCTCGGACAAGTGATAACAAATTAAGCTACGTTTATATCTACAGACATTGAGCGTGTCAGACAAGTTCCGAGGCAGACGTCCTTTATTTACATCTGAGCAGTGGCGTAGCTCGGGTATTTGCTGCCTGGTGCAGCTTAAGACTTGATGCCCTTTAAAATGGGCAAAATAATTTCAGATTTCAGAACACAGATAGATATATAAATTTTTATAGATATATAAATTTTTATAGATATATATACACACAGAGTAGATATATAAATTTTTGAAGAATTTTGTAGATCGTCGATTTTGAGGCCCCTTTCCTTTTGATGCCCGGTGTGACTGCACTGCTCGCACCCCAAGCTACGCCACTGGGGAGTTATTTCATTTTATTCTTCGTATTGTAAAGTTTCTTACCTCTATCGATGATCTCCGTCGCCTGAGCCGCTTGGATAGTAAAATACACAATGAGTGATATGCATACTACTAGCACAACGAGCGCGATGACGCAGGCTATTCTTTCCGTTCTTGAACTGTTCTTCACTATTTCCCAAATGTACTTTTGTAGCGGTAAATCTGAAAAATATCCCACGACAGTAACAGCTGTTGGGTAATATATCGATAGACAGAAAACAGTTTTACACACGATACTTATAGTTAGAAAAGTAATGAAATAATAGACCCTAAATAACGATAAGGAAAGCTAGCGAAAAGTGTCGCACTCAGCTTAATGCAGTAGCGCAGCGTTAGCAAAGGAATACTATTGCAGAATTTAATTACTTTTGAGTGTAATATTTTTTTATATGTGCATATATATGAAATCCAGACTTTTCTGAAATTTCATCCATTTATATGCATACGCAGCTCACAGTTCTGACCACTTTTTTGACTTCTTATATATACTCGTACTTATACTTACCTACATTTTTTCTGAAACGGTAAATAAATTAGGTAAGACGACAACAGCATGAAGCAATTGTTAATCAAAAGTTTTTGGATATAATGAGTTAGGCACCAAGCGTTATTAATAGACAAGTGCGGCTTATATATGTACAGATATTACCTATTGCTAGCAGATATACAGTGGTTGAATCGTAGAACTATATGTATATAGGTAGGTATATAGGTATGTATATAGGTTTATGGAGACTACATTAAAAGCGTGCTATATGGCTATATACTGATCGCCGAGATTTAATTCTAAGTAGATTATTGTTAATGAAATTACTGCGGCATTAGGTATGTAATCCTTGTCCCTGTAGCTCGGGACCAGAGTACAGCTACGGTATCTCCTGCCTGTCGTAATAGGCGACTAAAAGGAGGCTTCTGGGGTTGTGGGCGGCCAGAGTGGGAGCTCTGACCGTCCAGCCAGCGACACCGGGAAGGACGACGGTGTTTGTGGCCACACACCGTCGTATAGGGTCGAATAATGGGGTTCATTCCCGTGACGAGCCCAATGAGGGCACGGCGCTGGAGGACTCCGGTGTGTTCCTTACGGAGATCCCGGAGGCCTC
>DWQT01004027.1:0-11707 GCA_018244895.1 Myscelus amystis hages | reverse complement strand
CCATGGGCGGCAGTAGCCACTTACCATCAGGTGGACTGCATGCTCGTCTTCTACTTCCATATTATAAAAAAAAAGTTACAATGTGATATATTTAATTTATAATGTACGTTTAATTTAAGTTCAGAATCGCATTATTTACTAAAAAGTAAATGCGACATGACAACAAAGTTCTTATTAAGCTCACGCGATGTCGATTTCGTGTGATTATTATTAACTTATCAATGTTATTGCGACACGTTTTCTCATAAGCAGGCCGGAATGGAAATACTGGGTTAATCGCCGGCGCTACCCAAGCGATTTGCGAAAGAATCGACTTTGTGACAATGGTTATTTATAGAGGTAATACTGCAACAATCACAGTTATCAATCATGTAAAGTGGTACGAACAAATCTAATATCAAGCTGTGGCTATAGTTATGTGAGTCACTGCACATGTTGTGAATATAATAACTTAATAGAAGTACTCAAATCGTATAACGGGGTTTCAAATTCATTAATACTTGAAGATGGACACTTACACGTTAGTAGGTATATGCAGTTAAATAAAAAAAACCATTTCATATAAAAGCCACATGTATAACTATGGACTAAGCATAGTATCTTTAAGGTAGTTTATAATTATTTCCAATCGTTGTTTGAATTATCATTAAGATTCTCTGATGTTTTCCAATTTATTTGAGATGTGACCTTCGGTTGTAATGCAGGAAAAATTGGTATTTTTTGTTAAGTCTGTTTGATTGGTTTCAAATCACATTTGCATGGTACGATTTGAAAAGGGAATTACAAAATAAATTAAAGCCAAGAATATAATCAGTGTTATTTTGATATCATCGACAAATAGGTACCAGTGGTTAGTTACGCAAAAACACAATAGTTATGTGTTCACCCAATGTTAGCACGAAAACGTTGGAATGCATTAAGTGCTGCGTTGTAGTGTAATGAACACGGCAAAACCGGAGTTACAAAAAATCGTCAGGCCGCGGCTTGCCACAATTTCACCAAACTCCAGTCACGACTGCTTTATTGGTACTGATTTTTTTCTTTTTGTGACACCTGGCGGAAGTCAGTAGGCACGTCACGACACCGCTATTAAACTTGAAGTCAGTAGCCTATTTCATGAAGTACCTTCTACAATTTGTAATTTTGTATGCAAATTAAATATGTGTGTATATTTATAATGCTAAAAGCGAACCTGTCTTTTAAATTATTAAGCTACGAATGTTATTCCTAAAAACGTCACAGTGTAAAACTCGATTTTGGAAACTTTGACCGCTGGCGATGTCGAATTAAAGTTTGTTGCGAATTCAATTTAGAATTAATTATGTCTTGATTCAAGAATAAAGCGTAGAATTTTGCATATAGAAATAGCATAAAGAAGCCAATCAAAATGTTCGTATATTCGTTGGATTGCGTGCAATATGAAGGATCGATAGTTTGCAACTGTGGTTCAAATGGAGTACGTTCTTATTCGAAGTAATAAATGATCCACGGTTGATATTTGAGAAGGTTCTAGAATAAATGATCGTGGTGTTACAAAAGGGTATTAAGTTCATAATGGCTGAGGAATTCCGACGTGTAAGCTTAAATTGAGGAACAATAGAGTTGTGGTAGATCGTGCATATGCGGTGTTACCGTGCGGTATGCGGTATTTTGAAAGTGGTACGTGCAAGGTCAAAGTTGCAACAAGCGTACTGTCAGTTATGTCAAACAAGATATCCGTTTTATTGCTAGATGCATACACTTTTTGCATTATGCAGCTCTACTGAAAATGTTGCAAGTATCCTTGAGAATTTAAAACTAGTACTACGTAATTCGTTAAATTATTATTAAATTCAGGTGAAATTATTAAAAAATAAGTGCCTTCTGATAATATATTTTTGTTGTTGGCTGGTAGGGAAACAAAGAGACGGAGTACTTTCCAAGTCATTGATGGATGTTCGCGACACCTGAGGATTCAACGAAGCGTTAGCTCTTAAAGATATTCCTAACATCACTTTTTTCAACATATTGTGAAATAGGACCGCAAAGACTATTCCACGGGTTTTCATATAAGTTATTTTCAAAATTTTCTATCGTAAAGATGTATACGATTTTTGTAAAGTAGCACATGTATGTATATATACATGTTCAAGTCCAAAATCAGTTTGTTATTTAAAAGTCAGTGAATTTATTTTAATAAGATTAATATACATACATATGTATCAAATACAAACGTCAGTATTCCCCATGTTTTTATTATAAGAACGAAAAATTGTTTTTAACTAAATACTTGAAAAAAAATTGTTGTTAACTTGAAAATATAGTCTTTTGTGCTGAGGTTTTTTTTGTTATTACGAAATGAGTATCTATTTTCATAAACAGACTTGATAAAAAACGAATCAGGTCATCGAGAGTAATTGTAAGAGTGTCAATTGGACAACAGATGAGATCAGTAACAGCGTCGTTCGCAAATGTCATTGGCGATGGATAGAAAGTTGGGACGTCGCCGCAGACGAGGTCGTGACCGCTGATGATGTCGATAACTTATCACCTGGACACTAGCACAATTAGCCTCTACGCAACACTTGTGCGACATTTTGTTTCAGCGGTACTCAACTTTCATATCATATTTTAGATACACATCTGGCATTCGTATCATCGGCCGCTTTTTGACGATTAGGTACACTGTAGAAGTAATAAATAAAATTACAGTTTTCTACAGGTATATACACGATATTATTATTGACTTTACAAGTAAATTTTTGAGATTACTGCTTTACTGTTTTTTTCTAATCACTTCAATTATCTCAATTATGACTTACTGATAAAACTTACAAAATATTGGTACATTTCATAATACATAATGAAATTTTATATACGTAATATGTACCTATATCTTAGTAACAGTCTTAACAAAGACGACGGAAAGTTTGAACACCGCTGTTTCCGATGTACAATCGTGAGGTATGACCATTATAAGAATTCTCGTAATCAATCCATTGGTGTAGAACTGGTGTAGCTGCGTTCGTAACGCTCACACAGACAACTGCGTGACAACTTCATTTAACTAAGACACGAGCACATATAAATCCCGATATATTCGATATACGTTTACTATCAAAGGAACCATGTTCGCTAGAAGCTTGTGATAGCGGATGGTGAAATTCGTTCGACATCATTGAGTCGTATTTACAAACAATTTGATTTGTTTAAACTACTGTCTGCCTATCATGATCCTATTGCTATAAAAACGCAATATAATTACAAGGTAGATACGACCGGTTGCTTCAAACAGTACGGTAGTTTTTATCATAATTAATTCATTAATTACAATGTGCTGTACGCTGTGATGCTCGAATTTACATACGTTGTTACGTTGAGGAATTTGTATTATAGTATGTAGGTCTTTTGCGAAACATAGATTTTATGTTCAAGTAATGCGTCTCATATGTACTTAATTTTTGACCCAAATACATTTCGCATGCATTTCGAAAAGAAATATAATGTGTAAACGCAAGTAAAATAATTTCAGGAACGATTTCTTGTATATAAATATCATTATGACTTATAAATATTTCTTTGTATACTTCTATCGAGTACTATATAATATACCTGGACTTTTTGTTACGTTTTAAATGGGTTTAAGGCTAAGCGATGGGGAATCAAGATCAGTCATTGGCGTGTAATGAGCTAGTCGTCAAATCAAGCCACTAATTTCAGTTAACACACAGTTCAAATACAATAGTCATTTTTTGACTGTTCCGTAATTACGAAGCTGTTTGCATACCTACAGTATCCGTATCGACTGAGAATTTTTGCATAGTGTCTTCAGATTTACGTCGAATAGGTCTTAACGCAAATCAATAAATAGGTATAATAAAATGAAAAAGGTAGCTTTTATGTTCTGCAAATCCTAACAAATGCAAAGCTGGCTATTGTTATGCCAAGAGCGCCTGGATCGGTTCGAGAGTGCAAAAATAAATAAATGGAGAGAGTTATGTTAGCGCCACTCCAGCGCTGCAGAGGTTCGCAAATAAGGCGAAACTTTACAATTGTCCAATGGAAAATGAACTTATTTGTAACGACATTGGTTTTAATTTACATTGCGTACATGAGGATGGTATGCGACGTCACTAGTTGAGTATTTACACACGGCAGGTTCGACGACCCGCGCGTCTCTGCCGTCGTGAGCGACCACCGTGATTGCTTATCGTTACTTATTAATAGCCCACAACACCAATGTAGGTGCGCAAATAACTACGTCTAAAGGAGCCTATTACATACCTTATTATGTTTTGATTCCGAATCACGATAGATCAATTATAGTTTTTGTGTATCAATAATTGATTCGCTATCAATAATGTATCGTGCCTTGAGGTACTTCCTATTTGAATGTAGAAATAAATACCCGTACATTTCAATTCCGCGCAAAGTGGAATTTATAATGTATTTTCGATAAATGTTTTCATCAATATTAAAGTGATGAAATTTGTCTGCTTTACTATAATATTACTGTTATACCATCACGCCAGATCCCCAAAGAGGAAGGTAGAGAGCACTGAATGCCAAATATCTCTATCCTTATAACTGATGCGCTTTATATAATATGTAAATTAATTACATAGTTGTTTTTTACTTGTTAATTAATCCTTGTGTTTATTATTCTATAACAAATTCGTTATATCTTGCATATATAGCATTTTTTTTCTATTTAAATGCTTGTCCAGTTAGGCTAGATTTTTAAAGAAATTTAATTAAAAAGGAAATACCTACATGACATTCGGCCTTAAGTTAATAAAAATGGGTCGTGTAGAGAGGTGGCACGTATACTCGTACCTCCACGTAACCTGCACGTTGCTTCATCGCTTGCGTCAGAGCGCGGCGCATCGCGGGGTGTCATCCACACGGCGAAGGCATCTACAAACTAAAGGCCCATTTGTCGCACGACCAAGCTATTGTGGATGGTTTATAGTGTGTCAGTCATATTGTCTTAGTAGGCATCCAAATCTACCATCTACCTTATATAACAGGCTCTAACGATCCGAGGATGAGAACAAGGAACCTATGCGCTTATATTGCTCAGAACTTTGTGAAGAAATTAGCGGATTATACGACACCTAATTGGTGGCAGGAATTCATAATCCATGAAAAAAAATAAGAATTTTCCTTGGTTACTAAAATCTACTAACCTCCTGTAACTTATTTCTATGTTGTGAGTAAAGTTTGATAAATGGTACTTATAGTCTAATTGATTTATAATAATGTACTTTACAAATTACTATTTTTATAGTTATTTTTTGACATAATACCCAACGGTCAAATATGCTAAAACTTAAACACACGCCAGTTCATATTTAAACGCAGATTGAAATTGTGTTTGCCATACACATTAATTGATGTCTCTTGGGAGTCTGTAGGATAATAGACATTTAAATTAACAGACTGTTAATAACGTGATTCGACGATAAAAATACCAGTGTCTTGACACGATGCTTACGTACATTGGAACCGATTGTTTGGATGTAGACAATGGAATTTTGTCTTAAATTGTGAAAGTAGGTACTCTCTTCAACAGATCAATAGTCAACAACCGATGTAATGGTTTACGTAAATATCAGATGCTCATAGATTATCTGTGCTACGATAGAAACTACGTATTTTAGATAGCTGTTGACAGTGGTATAAAAATAATTCAACATTTTTGCCATGTAACCAACAAGCAATTTGTGAAACGTTCACAAGCCATAACCGTAGGATTGATATTTTATTTTAATTTTCTCTACACTATATGACTGTATTGCAAGTAAGGAAAAACGAATGTATTGTCATTAGTAAAGCAAAATTATTTCCATTTAATTTGAATTAGGACCTTGACAAAGACGTGCCACGTATCATTAACGATGTTTGCAATCTATAGACTATCATAATTCTGCGGTGTAATCTAATGAATGTCCAGGGCTAGTATTTACGAATATATTTATGTATACAAATAAGTATTTTATCTTTTCATTCAATATGTGATTATATTTGTGTGGTATAATTTTTAATTACATACAACTGGCAAACCTTTTCATGTCTTGATGTGTCTCGTAATGAGCCTATGCTAATAACAGAAAATGAAGAATGTAATGTAATCGTAGAATATAAATGTGAAGGTCGTTGCGCGTCAGACTCATCAAACATGGCCTGTCAGAGGCCGGTGTGCTAAAGGCATGCTAAGCACCTGTCGAAACACGCCATTATCCAATTGCTGACAGGGAAATAGCTATTGCACTATTGGACAAAGATAATGCGAATGTAAATTAAGTGTAAGGGCACTATTGTCACAAATAAGCGCATTATGTACACAGAATTTCACCGTACGGGTAATACAGTTACTGAATTTTCATTATGTAATGAGCAAATGAAACAAGTGCGTTAAGTGTTAATTTAAGTAGTGAAATAAAAACGTTATATTAATTCGCTTTTGCGCTAATAAAAAAATTACAGACAATCATAATTCACAGAATCGGTATCATCTCTTAATGGTGTGAATGAATGACAATGTTTGTTAAGAGTTAGTGAAAAGTGTTTGTTACACAACAGTACAAGCAAAAATTATTATTCGTGTCAAAGATAGACATGAGCTGGTAGAACAGAGCTCACTGATATATTATGACAATTTGAGTTTCATGTAACGCTGTAAACTTCAGTGACATTGTAACATGATACATACGAGTAAGCATCGTTGTTGAATGATTTTGTTGAAATTTATTTCAAGCTGTATAATCCAGAAATATATTTTATAAAGCATGGTATAAATAACATTATTTAAACAGGACTATGACAGATTGCTTTCAATAGTTTTGATGTTGAACTCGAGATTTGCTATCATTAGTATAGTGTCAAATGACGTAAAACCTACTGGTAGTTGTAAGACTTGCGATACCTGGAAGATAGCCAAGCTAGTATTGGCCTTGGTATTATTTTCCTCTAGGTGTAGTAGTATGCGGTAACCAAGTTATTCTGATCGTCAATTACAATTGATGCAGTTTTCGTGACGTTTTATGTAGAGTTACTTTATTCGATATGCATATCTATGTCACTCACTTGTATGTCCTATACTAATCATTTTCATTTTTCTGGTCGTACATGAATATTCGTATGAAGATTTATTTACCAACTTAAATATAACAGCGGAAATCTATTCATATATAAATACAAACAATTTTATACACAATTTTTTTGTACGTTCGTTGTAAACTTCAATGCAACACCGACCGATGCAACGGTTAACTTAAAGGCTGCTAACAGCTGAAAACAGCTGCAAAGTTGCCAAGGGTGCATTGTTATGTATTTATTTTCTCAGTGTTACAATTCCATGATCAATCAATTCTGACTTCTAGTGAAAGCGAATAGAAAAATTGTTAGTGGCGTTCTATATAGAGTCACATGGTTTCAGCTATCAATTTAAATGTAGCTGTATTCATATGTACATATCGACGATGGAAAGGAAAAAGTTACTAAGCGCCATATAGCTAATTTTACAACAGAGCTGTTTATATATTTATTTTTTCAAATACCTCTAAGAGCATTTGCTACGATTTTTCTTAGAAAAAATAAACGTATAAACGGCTCTGTTGTAAAATTAGCAATATGGCGCTTGGTAACTTTTTTCATTCCACCGTCGATATACATTTAAGCGCTCGTAGCACTGACGCGGCTTGAGATCCCAACCTATGTACAAAGTTAATTGAGTTGTTGCCCGGTTGTTATCATCACCAAACAATCGTTAAACCTTGCGGAAGTATGAAGTGGGACGCATAATATGCAAACTCCTCTTAACGAAGTATTTAGCTGTTAAGGCTTGGGACACCTAGACGGCAGTGAAGGCGGCAGTAACCTTGATATTATTTTCCTCTCTATGAGTTACTATGTGCTGTGATTAGTTTTTTATATCCGTTATTGAAGCTAATACAAAAGTGTTGTTGGCATTTCAAAATGCGACACCTGTCGTATCAAGTGACTAGACAGGTGTGGCCTAGATGCTGTGTAATAATAATGATTACTTATATAGGTGACTCTTTTGTATAACCGACTTTAATTTTAATAAAATGCTCTATGTCATCTGTAAATGGTTTTGTATTTGAATTTCTATCAATTATCAAGTGTCCTATTCTGCTAGTAAAGGTACAGTTATTCGGGTTATTAGAACTCATAATAGAGTAGATTATTGTCACTTATTATGTAAATCCATAGTGAATCTGCTTATGTACATTTATGGTTGAATATGTGATACACATGGAGTGTAACATTAAACTTTGATGATACGCAAACTGTGCATTATTTTTTTAAGATTTACACATTATTCTATATAGTCACCGTTAAAATACTGTTTCGTAAAATAATTTACTTTGTCACTTACCACGACTTTTAAAATAATGGATGCAGTACTTTATTTAATTTCTGTTTGAGTTGAAACTCGAGCGTTTTATTATGTTGGAAATCAAAATTCAAGGTCTCTTTTTTCGAGTTGGCAATTATCAAATAATGCAGGCTTTCTGCACACTCTGGGGTCGTTGGAAAGTGCGCGCTGGAGCGAGTCGCGGGTACGTTTGTACTCGTAGCTTGCGACACAGCCTAGAGGTCGACCGCTGACAGTTCATAAAATAAAAATTGAAATACATATCTTCATTTAACAGTAGACGTTGTATAAGGTATACATTTAAATATGTTCCAATAACGTAGATATATGTTATAATCGTTAACCTGGCAGATTTTATGAGTCTATAGTCAACTTCGTTATATACTGTGATCGGAAGCTTAGCGGCCTTTCATAAAACGATATTCATTATTTGGTAATATCAGACATAAAAACGGATGAAATGAAATATATATTTTATTAACTGAGTTAATTGCTAATAAATATTATTGTTCGTTAACGTTGAGCCAGTTAATATGACGTTAGAGGAAAGTAGTTAAATATTATGTGACCATATGACTGATTATAGTATAGAACTGGTAAATAGGTAAGTACCTATACGGTATAACGTATAAAATCAATTGTCTGAATACATCAATATCGTACTGAGAAATAATATAGACGGGTAAAAGTAGCGAAAAAAAAAACAATATTTATATATTTATACATGTGTGCAATTAAATAAAGTAATTATTTAATTAACTTTATTTTCAAATATCGCTGTTTATAACATATAAACCTTAGCAAAAAGCTGAAGACACCCATGTTTTAAGTATCCCAGAATGAAAAGACCGTTGTTCGTAGTGCATTTCAACTGAATATAACGACAATTATTGGACCGTTTCTTTGCGTACCTTATTCTTTGTAACTAGCAGGAAACAACCATTTATTTTTGGATGAACCGCGCAATATGTTGAGTACCAGTTCGTCCTATGCATTGCAAATCAGATAGGGGAAAGCAAAATGCCGCGTATACGTAATTCGTGAGCAAAATATGCGGTGGGTGTTTAATGAGGCATACTTTCCATATCTTGTACCATTTAAATCCCACAGGTTATGCTCGTAGCCTATGAAAATTACTTGATTGTACCGTTTACTTTGAAAGTCTACTAAAGTAAATGTTAATGAACGAGGATATATACTACCTACCCACTAATTGGTTGACCGCGAACTTATAATGTACCAATTGAAATTAATATCGAATTTGGGTTTCTTTTTTTACGAAAAAGTTACTCTTACATTGGGTCGTTTCTAGGCACAAATGCTAATATGTAATATAATATAATATGAAATACATAGGAGTATATCGTAGAAACTAGTATATATGTACATCTGTACTGCCCGTAAATCAACCTTTACATAGGTACATAGATATTTTGAAATGGGTATAATATTTTAATTCCTCGGATTAAATAATTGAGATTCCGTTTCGTTTTGTTCATTTAGTGTGAACGCCTGATCGTTTCGTGTCCTGCTTAAACTATATTTAGAAACGTAGTGACAACGTTCATTTTTTAAATGTACATAAACACGTGTCCACAATGAATTAAACCAGTTCCACGATACGATTGCAAGTTGCCCATACTTATTACTTGCTCACCGACTGGCCTGCTGACCACTCACCGCCGGAAAACTGACTTCCACTTTCGTCACCTACTTTATTAAACACAGCGCGAATGAAATCGAATAACGAATGCATCACTCCCGTCATTTGTGAATGATAAACGTACACACAAAAAAACTATACCAATGATGTTTACCCAAGGTAACTTATACACTGCTTAGAAAATAATCTAGTAATACAAACAACTTACGTTCAAGTGAGCGTAACATCCAAAAGTTTCGATACAAGAACTGTAGAATATTTAATACCTCATATACGTGTTTGAACTTTTAGAACGTTATGAAATTTAAACACAATGTCTCAATTAATTACACTATTTAGAAATTAAATGCATATATGAAATGTTCGAAGGTCACGTTTGATAACAATTTTAAAAATCACACCAACTGAGATTTCGGCGCTCGGAAATACCGATAATGTAATATGCGGTGTCGCGCGGTTGGAGTTGGCGAAACTGACGTACGCAGCGCGCGAGCGCCGCCAAGGTATTGTTAAAAGTTACTTTTACTTACGAGACTTGCTGCTCTAGGCGGCTCGGTTGTGAGACCTCGCGTTTGTCGTTTCGCTACTCCACTCTTGCGCTCGCGAAAGAGAAAAACAGAGGTCTCGCTTTTCGCTGACCGCGCACACGTTAGAAAATGGTTTTAGCCGCTATGCTTACACAGGATATTTGTGCAAGATTGAGGCAAATTATTGCTATGCAAAGTATTGGTTACGGTTCATTGAAATTTTAGGTGAGTATTGCCTTACTTCCTTGCGTGGAATGGCAAATACAAGAAACGGAAAATAGACCGTTACGACGTTGGTGTCGATTGGTAGGCGTAATTTTTTTCTATGTAAATTCGACTAACACTCCGATAGAATAAAGTAGTTATGAAAGTAAATGAAAGAAATTTGTCCGTAGTTCTTTTACTAACGTAAGTATATACACCTACAAGGGCATTACAAACTGCTTATGATACTGATTAATGTGAATTCCAATAAAGTATACTTATATGTAGTATATTTATAATAAGAACGTTTTTAGGAATGTTATAATTATTTATACACGCAAACACTTTAACATCCGTCTTGTCAGATATGCGGATTTGCCTCGAAATAGACCGCATTTTTCTTGTAATAGAGACAATATGAATAATGTGAAACATATTATGATCTGTCATAATTAATGAAACAGATCTGATAGTTTTATGAAGATTACGTCAAACAGCAAAGGTTGTTTTACATTCGCCATTTATGTAATAAAATATCCTTTACATAATATGCTCTGCATAGATTTGCATGTCTACGACGGTTATCTCATTGCGCTTCATTTATTCATTTGGTTACGAAAATCTAATAAGTTTTTCATTAAACATTGGGTAAAATTGAAGGAATCTCAAATATTATAACTGGATCTTGAAAATGGATCTAATGTCAGAAAATTAATCACAATGAAATTGAGACGCATCCTTTTTTTCTTTTTATTTAATTGGCTAATAATGTAAACTTCTTTTTATTTCATTTATGTAAAAAACGAAGTATTTCATTACGAGTAGATTAAACGCTTGTCCAATAGTAAAAAACCCTTTTTTTTTATTATATGGAAGTAGAAGACGAGCATGCAGTCCACCTGATGGTAAGTGGCTACTGCCGCCCATGGA
>DWQT01004026.1:0-11713 GCA_018244895.1 Myscelus amystis hages | reverse complement strand
AACTCATTATAAATTATTAACTAGCACTTAGTCATTATAATAAAGTTAAGTTATAGTTTTGGAATAATATTTAAATACACAAAACCGTCTGTTCGGTACCTAATATTGCACATTTTTATATCAAATTTTTTAATATACCGGAGGTTTACATCAATGGCAATGGATCATAAAATTGATAAAAACAATACAATTCATGTAGGAAGTTTAGAAAAAAGGTTTTGTTGCACGCTTTTTTGTTAGTTTTGGAAAGAAACGAGAAGGAATAGAGTAAGAAACTTTTGCGCATCAAAATGTATGTACAAAGCATGTAACACAAACGAAAAATGAAATTCCTGTCATGTACTCGTATCTCGGAGCGATGCTTGAAATTTTCGCAGAGATATTACAGGGAATACAAATCATCGAAGATTAATGTTATGTTGAATGTTTTATATTGTTGATGTGATGTTATTGAGATCTATGTGTTAATTATATCAATAATTGTAACTCAATCAAAGGCTTAGATTTTTTCAAAAGATGCTATCTTCATGTTTGTTTGCTCACCGTCTTTTCAACATCGAAAGCTATCTTTGTGATTGCATTTATAAATGTAAATTAAATGTGGTGCTTTATTGAAACGTTTACTTATAAGTAGTATTCAACATCTCAAACGGCATTTAAGATTCATTCGGTTCTAAAAAGACTTCACTTTAAACTATGCAAACGTTTATATTCTAAGTAACTTAGGATACAAACCAAAGAGACTTATACAAAAAACTAATTAGAAATATGCAGCTGAATTCGTTGAAAAATTTTCTACCATGCCTTGGACTGAGAGTTAAATATGAGCGGAGAATAAATTAATTGAATATGACCGCGGAAACTTTATTTTCAAAATGGTTGCATAGTTTCGAAGTTCCATTGCTGGAGATTCTATTTCCAATAGAGGTAGGCAAACACGAAGTATTGATACTGACTACTACTTTAAAAACTGTGTGTCGCCTCTTTCACTATCATCGAAACCACCATACAGACGTCCAGTAACTCTTAACTCTTGATCTGGTCTTCATCTTGAACTCAAGCTAGCTCAGTTCGCCAGATATAATAATTTTAATATCCCAAAATACATACCTATTAGGTTAACAACAAGCGAATACGTGTTATTAGGAATCACACAATGGATTAAAACTACATTTTCGCGCAGTGTTCAGTTACAGATGCGCTTGCATCCGTTACTTGTAAATTTACAATTTCGATCGGACTTGAGGCAAAATGTCCAATAGCACTCGCCTTGAAATGTTAATACTTGATATTGAATAGCAAGAACCATGCACATATAAAATATGATTTCTATAGTCGTTTAAACACAGTGAGCCTTATAATGAAGTAGGACACGCGTTGCCTACAAGCCACAGAGCGACAAGTCTCGTCTAGTACTAAGCTCGTAAAAAAGCTTCGTCCAACGCAAAAGTCTGGCTGCACCTATTATGTACGCAATGTGGTTTCCAATGATAAGGTATTGTGTTGTATACTGCAGTTTTCTCATTGCTGGGTTTCAGTAAATTATTACAAAATAATCGATATTCCATCGTGCTAAAGGCGTTCACCTACCGAATTCTAGGAAAGTCTGGGAAATGGTTGTTACAATAACATTAAAACGATTTTTCATTTATCAGTGTGTCTTCTAGTAAGAAAGTATGCAATTATAAAACCACGTCAAACAGGATCAAATGTTATTTACAGTTGTATTGTGTCTAATAACCGGTGCATCCGTTTTATATTAAAAAAAAAGCACATGCAAGCGGAAGTAATGGAAAAAGGAAGTAATCTTTGTGTTGCAGATATGCGGATATTGAAAACTGTGAACTGATGTGTTTTCTAAGAGTTCCTGCATACAGTATTTACCTTCCCAGGTCAGCAAACCTATAGAGAATGTATATTTTTCCAATTGCTATTTGTAAATAGTCTCAAGTGTTTTAAGTGTATTCAAGGTACACACATAAGGAAACGTAATGTGTGTGTGATATAAAGTTGTTGGATAAGAAACAATAAATAATGCATCCAATTGTTTGATGCCATTTTATTTAAAAACATTATCTTTAAAAACATAATATTAAATTAATAATTAAAACGATCAGTGTCATCTTCATTTTGAGATTATGATAATAATGCATATGATACGAGTATGTGTAAAGCAGTGTTGGAATTTCATTGCAACGTACAAAATCTCGTATACAATGTACATTCGTAATGTTATTTGAAATTGGATTTAAATCAGGCACCTAGATGCGATATAGGAATTGAAACGGACAATGAGTGCAAATATTTAAGTTCTATTAAAAATAGCATTTGGAAATTGCACTTACATCGTCACAATGAGTAGACTTCGTCGACATATTTGCGTAAGTACGAAAGGAATTAATAAAGCATCGCTTTAATATAAAATTACCAAAGCCAGAGACAAATACACAACAATGTTATGGGCAAGAGACCATTCAGGCTATTGAGAGTATAATACATTCTTGGTTTGTCTATTAAGAAAATATACAGTGGCATTTTCATAAACATTTTCGATAGGAATTTGTTTTACAAATACCGAAGATAATATCCTGTAAAAGTTTATTCATAATCTCTTTGAAAGCAATAAAAAATTATTGGACGATAAACGCCGGCAATGTGAAATGTTTTATGAAATAGTGAAAGTTTAAAATTAGAATTTATTTTCATCGTTCTGTGAAAAGTTATCGACATCTATAATTGACTAATGATAATTAAAGTAAATGGTCCTATTCCATAATAACAGATCTGTTATATTTTAACTAGCATTTTTAATCAGCAATTTCATGACGAATCTAATCTAAAAATAATGCTAAAGAAAAATGTTTTAGAGCGCTTAGAGTTTCTTTAAATTGAATGATTTATTTCAGAATTATTATTATTATTTAAATCTTCTTTTGAATGGTATATAATTTTGAATACTCTGTACCTGCAAATTAAATTATGGCTAAAAGTGTCTTTCACGCAATAATACTTACTGGAAGTGCCTTCATCTTTCACATCTTGGACGATCCGGCGGACGCTCTGCGTGAACTTGCCTACCAGGTTGGTGCTCGCTGAAACAAAAGATAAATAACTTTCAATGGATGAGAGTGACAGAGAAAAGAAAACGTAGACTCAGAAGATCAGGGACAACTGGCTGAATGGAATTAGATAAATCATGCATCTCAGCTTAAGGATATACAATTGTATAGGAGGATTGATAGATGGGGAAATAGTTATTTAATATATTAATGTTGTTTTAAATCTAATTCTACTTATACACATTTTTAAGTAAAATGTTAAACAAATTTTAACAATGTAAATGCTTATTTTAAAATTCATTTGATAAGTTAAACATCTTACCAATTTCTCAATATAAGGTTTAGGTATGGTAGCATACGAGTTAGTACTCGTAGTAGTGGTAAGTATGTATCTTAGTAGATACACGTAGCAATGCAACTTTTAGTTTGCAATGCTCTGAAGTTTTCAACTACGTGTTAAGAAACGAAGCACGTATCATCGAAATTTGGTTCACGTTTTGTTTCTTTGGATATATATTGGTTATAGAGGATTTAGAGAACGTTGCTTTGTCTGCGATGCTGGCCGCAACGCAAGTTCGTTACACGATTGTGCACTCCAACCGGCAACTTTAGCTGCTTGTGCCGCCTTGCAGCTTAGCGTCGAGATCTACCGTGTTGTCCAATCCGGTTTTTCCATTGGAATTATTCAACATTGCTTACTATACCAAGCTTTAGTGTCTGTTTGGTTAGTGCATTGTATTGACGCTTATTTTAATTTTGACAGACGCCTGTTGAACCACTTTATTTCTTTATATTTTTCCATTTAGCTCTTCTAAGTGTTTGGATTGCAGTATAATTTTGGTCTACGAGTATACCCGGATGATTAATTTATTTTACAATACGTGCAAAATTTTTGTTTCCAAAATTATTAAACAATGAAAGATTGAACCTAAGGCAAACGCGTGAAAATAAATGTGTTGTTTATAGCCGCGGGTGTATTGTAAAGAAATACAAATGGACACGTCTGGAAGGCCCGAGCATTGTAAGTCCAGTGAGCGATGAACAAAGTCAAACAGTGCTAGGTCTATTTATCAAGTGAGTTGTAGCGCCCGCACGCGCACTGCTGTCTATACTGAATAGCGAGCATTACTCATAGGATTACAGCTCAGAAAAGACGTTTCAATGGCGGACACTATAGAAATGTCTATTGCAAGTTCAAGAAAGGTAACTGTACATTCAGTTGTGACTCGCATTAATATGATTCGCGTAAACGAATAGAAATATTTCTGTCATTGCTAATTTCGAAAACTTTTCCTGATGAATTTTTAAATTTAGATTTCTTTGCATATTCATTTTGTGATCATAAATTAATATGTCCTTTTACACCATCGATCACATCAATCAGTCTTCATTTGGGGCTGAGGACTTACACATCGATTTATTTGCAGAATGCTACGCTTTTGTCTGCTTTTTCAGATATTTTGTTAAACTCTGTGAATTGTTTAATTAATAATGTAATGTGTTATTACAAAAATATAAATAATTCATGAAACTGTCCGCAGGATATTACGTGTCCTTAAAGTTTAGCCAAAACGACTAGCGTTTGTAGTAGCCACGGGGGCATTTATTGATCAATATACTACATAATAAAATTTGTAGTCCGGGTACAGAGGTTGGAAACAAAATGTCTTAGGGACGAAGTTTATAGAGTTATTGATTGGTATTAAAGTTTAAAAGCATAGGATAACAAAGTTTGGCTTCGTCGAGCTTGATTGGCTGGATAAGTGATTGGAATAATAAAATTTAATCAAAACATGTTTCTTGACTAGCAAAATGTTTCAATATAATCCTTTGCTAAACATTAAGTAATTAAAGAAGTTTAGCACAATGTTAGTATAGGCTATGCCGCGAATTTATTAAAGTTTTAAGCATCGTTTAATTAATTTGAATCATATTCTGAAAGTTATCTGATTTGATATTAAGATATTCGTAGTGTGCTTTTTTAACAATTGCACACTTTTGTTTATTTTTTGGTGTAAGTTCAATAACAAACACAAAATTAGCAGTCGGTTTAGAAGGAATAACTTTTGAAGTCACGAGTTAGGAATTACACGTGATACATTATTTTTGGTTAAAACGAAATTTCGGTCCAAAACTTATTTTTCTTTCTTAACCATTCTCGATGCGCTGACGGTCTTAAGTGGATGTGAATATATGTATTACATATAAGCATACATTTATCAATAAAATTTATTCATTCAAAATGTTGAGTCCCGGGTTCTTCGCAACTTGGAAACTTCGTAACATACACAACTTAGAGGACTTCAGTGTAAAGTTGGGAATATGGAGATGAGCCGACCGCGCGAGTACGGCTCAAAGGACCAATTTCAAGCGCATTTCAAATTCCAAAGGACCCTGGAGTCAAATGGCTACTTTTTCGCTGTTTCGTTGAATGACTCGAATTCGGAAATCGGAAGTTTCATATGAAATAATCGGCAGATTTTAATCGATTACTTGTATTCAATAAACAGTTATTGTTATGGTATGTAATAAAACTATTGTAAATTAAATACTACTATTTATTTTATATGCTATTTATTTTTATTAAATTCTACCATTTTGCCAAAGCAATCATAATCTTCTGTATTATAATTTTCAATTTGTATATGAATTCTAATTTCAATCTTTGAGGCGCGGTCAACCTTGCTCGGGGTTATGTCAATATTGATGGTTATGCCAATAGCGTAGGCAGTATTATTGGAGCATTTAGGCAGTTCTAGGGAAGTAGGTTAGGCAGACGTTTAGCGATTGTCTGCTGTAGAATAAACAGCGCTTCGACCCTAAATTGGGTAGTGGTTGTGATATAGTACTGGTTACTAAACAGTTGGAATGTTTATTAAACTACATAACTATGGATATCAATAAATGTAATAAAAAATCATTGCTATATTATGAGATTTGTATTCTGCAACGCATGCTATCATGAGTATATTATGCATATATGAGCATGAGTATATTATGTATTAAGCATATATTATGCTTTTGTAACATATTATACACAGAACATAAGTATAACCAAATATGATAGACACTTTCAGTCTGAGAACACTTTATTTAATAAACAGAAATGGTAGAGTGCAAAGCTCCGAGAGAGAATTACAGTTAATGTTTTACGAGCTGGCAGTTCGTAATTAACACAATTTCATAGCCCTCAATTTAATAACGGAACATTCGTTTAGGATGGTTCTGAAATGCCGTTCACGGGCTGTTTTGTTACTCACTCGAATAACAGTAAATTAGTTTTCTATTGTAAATATTAAAAACAATTCATAGTGGTTATTACACTGTAAAGCTTAAGGGTATATCACTCTAGTTTGCTTAGACAGTTATGGAAACATATAATTTATTGTGAAACTGTTAAACTTTAACTGAAATCAGAAAACTACTTCAAGATTGACTCACACACAACTACTTGAGTAAATATCACTTTTTTACTTTTATACAATTATATTACTTTTACATACAAGTATCAATATACCACTTATACATTATTATTGAATTTGGTATCAAATTTAATTCTTACGAATGTCTTGTATTCATTTCTACCGTGTAACTGTTAAGTAAATATTGAAAGAAAAGTTTTGTATTTGAATAAAACTTAGTGCTCGTATCAAAAAATGTTTATAAAATCCCAAGCGGATGAGTGGGTGAGCGGGAATAAAATATTTTCATTTATTCCCGCATTGTATATAAACATTTTAATAAAAATACACTCTTCAATCAGTTACAAAGAAGAAAAGTAAAAATATTTAATTCGAATTGTATTCAATATTATTTTTCCTTTAAATGAGGAGGAAATTTAGGTCAACTGTACCCAATTAACGGAAAAAGCTTTAACAAATCCTGCAAACCAACCGGACCTATGAGAGCGAGAACCCTTTTAATTAATTCCCCAATTGATGTAAATTCTGAACTGGTTTCCAATGATTTGTTACCAAAAAAAGTTGAATCGGGGTCATGTTAATTTTGTTCAGTTTAATGAGGACTTGTACTGTTAATTATACGGAGTAAAATACAAAAAAGTAGTAAGAGAGCCAATCGATAAGCCAGGCTAAGATAATTTAAAGCCCTTGTATGCTCACGAATGAGATGGCGTCGATTTTAGACATAAACTTTGAAAAACAAATGTAATCAAAAAGAAAAGTCCAGAAGCTTTCCAAGCGGCCATGATCTAAAGCGCCATTTTGTAATTCGAACAGAAATAACGGCACCGTGCTGCTGACATTCTAAACAAAGCTCTTGTGGTTCGCCCTCACTTAAATATTTCTGGAGCTAATCGTAATTTTCATATTTCTTTTAAAGGTCCTCATTATAATTGTATTTCGACTCGCCTTGCATTTAACTATCCTGATAAATTCTAATTTTACCTACCTACTTATGCATTCAATTATTATAAAACTAGCTGTGTCCCGTAGTGCAGCTAGCGGATATTGAAATCCATCATCATAACATTTATAGATTCATAAATCCCAGTTAGAAGCGGAACCAATAAAAATGCTGAAAGCCAATACATAATTTTACTGGGCACAGTCTTAAAACTATCTGAACATCAGGAATTCAGCAGTTCAAAGGTAAACACTGCTAAAAGCATCGGCGCCGCGAACTTGCGGAAGAAAAATTACACCGCATCTTGTTAACTTTAGACCGCGTGCTTCTAGTGACGTCATAAAACGTAAGTAATCTTTTTTATGTAATATTGTAAAACAATATTCCAGTTACTAAAGTTAGGAAGAACGAAATCGGCTTTGAGAAGGATATTTGTAAATATCGTGTTAATTATAACTTACATGCTGGCTGGCGCGAATATGTTAAGATTTATCATATCCGGAAAAACATATCGTATCCGATTGTGTTCATAGATGTGTCTCTGAAGATTTTTAACCGTCCCGAACTTAATTGACACGGTCTACCGGTTATGTAGCGATAAAATTTGAAGGCATAGCGCGCCTAATGAAATATGCTGCGTTAATAAATATTTATGAAGCCATCACCCACTCAGATTCGACAACGGTTAAAGTTGTAAGTTTGAAGATATTGCAATCTGCCATCTCGTCAAGGTTACGTTGAGAATTCTGTTTGTTACAACGCTATTGAAAGTTTAGAGTAAATAGTAAAGAAATAATCGCCAAATGCCAGTAGCTGGCACTGCATCGAATGTTTAATTGGCGGAAGAAACTCATCGTGATTAATGCATGTGTGTGTGTCATAATCCCCACACGGAAGTTAGGGATACGAAACGAATTAGAAACTAAGTTCATTTGTTCAGGCCACTTTGTTAATTCGGTTTGCAAACTGTTCGCTTATCGTACAGTCACTATTTAGCTATGTCGGCCGCGAGGACAAAAGGCTTATAAAGGAAGCGTGTCTAATCTGCCGGCTGGCAGTTGTTTGTGAACATCTAAGTACTGTATACATTACTAGGAAAGGTTTATGATTGACGACATTTTATCCGGTTATTAACATTTGGATTATTTAAATCACAAAGGTGAACGCGATGTAAGGTGTTGTTTGATAATAAATTGAAATTAAATAAAAAATATTTGAATAGCTAAAACTTTGTCAGAATGAGGATAACTGTGTAAGAGTAATTAATAACTCTCGAAAAATGCCAATATATTTATTACATAGTCATATAGCAGTATAATAAGATAATAACAGATTTTTAAATGCATTGTAAAATCTAACGCCAATATATTTCCTTAACAAGCTTCTGTTATATTTCTCTATTACTGCTGCTACTTCATAAGTGATAAGCACTTAGAATTCTTTACATATTATTTAGGGATAGAGGCACGAGCATAAATAAATTTTCATTTGATTGAGTGAGCTTTCGATTCGAATATCAATTGCCGGTCGGACTTTGAGACACAAAGACCAGTAGTTCTAAGTGCGGCCACGCAAAAGTTCAATACGAGCATCGAACTGGAAACCACTGTGAGCCAATAAACAAATATTGGGTGGAATCATGCGTGCTTGATTCACACCGCATGCCATTCGCTTTGTGCAGAATTCAATACACGTCGAAAGTAACGCAATCGCGATAGAACATGTTGTGACGCTACGAGATGGCGCAAATGTCACTCAATTTAGCCAGCGTTATTGCACTCCCTACTCCGAAGTGTGGCGCAAAAATAAGTCTTCCTACAATGTAATTATGTTTCCCCGATATTACCGTTATTTTGTAAGTTATGTACTCTGCATTTTATTCCGAAACTAAAATTAATTAATGCAATTTTTAATTATACTAATGAATAATAAACTAAGTAACGATAGTTTCAGGGCCAGCCATACATGTGTAGGTGAATACACAGGGTACATTGTTGAAAAAGTATAAGTAAATTTCCTATGTGAAATGAGAATAAGTATGAATATTTATATCTGATCTCAGCCCTTGGTCGACACTGTACTAGACGAAGTTTTAGGAAGTGCACAAACCCAACATGAGGATAATCTCGCGACAAGCCTTTATATCGAAGCGCGGCACGAGTTCCGAGAGATGGCAGCGCCATCGCGATGACGTCGATCGACACTCGGGTAGCTTCAAGCCTAGCTGTGGCAGTGCGCGGGAATGGCGCTCACTTAACATTCGGCCGTCGTGGAGAGCGGTACTTCCACTGTAGGAGCTGTTATTCGGTTCGTTTTCTCGGTGCGGTTTATATTGTGCTAAATCGTTAACGTAGTAATAGTGGTTATAGAGTATTTTCTGTATCACGTGATGTCCGAAGTGGGAGCTAATAGTTCTGACGTTCCGACATATAAATTTTGCTGTAAATACGTTGTATATTATTACTGTATAAGGGCGATAACGAGCGAACGGGTCATAGGTTAATCCGCACCTAAAGTTAATCAAGTGTAAGTGACCGCTTATCAATTTGCTCCAGTACGGTATAAAAAACATCATATTTCAATGACGGCATTTGTGATAATACTGTATTTGGTCCCACGTCTCGCATAAAGGTTTTTTTTTATATAAATATACTGAATACAAAAACCATTTCGAATTGTCGCCCTTCGCTCAAATGGAAATACAATCCCTTCGGATACATACAGTCCCGACCTTTTAAAGGGCTGATGATATAACGTGTAAAAATTTTTTTATTTCAACAAAATGCGAGACAAAATCTACGCCAACTTTAAAAGCGCTAATTGCTTTGATTGTTTTCATGATCACGGGACTCGCATAGTTTCATTAAATATTTGAATGTTAAACATTTTTTACGATCTTAAGAAATTATGCTATTTTTTTAAATGTCTTAATTAGAGATAATTCTAAAGATTATGATAAATCTTTAGAATGCTAAATAGGCAGACACTCATTCCAAATTGATTAATTTGAACACTGGTGACGTATAACGCTTTGAAAACCGCATTGATTTTGATATCACAGCCAGACCGTTCAATTTTATGTTTATGTATAGATGCACACACAAAGGTTTATATCGTTGTATAGCCGTAACAGCTTCTAATACCCAAAGCTCACATTACGTCCGACACACATTTGCTTTTATTGGTGGCCATATTAATTTCGCGAGAAGGTCCCCACTTCTGACAAAATTAATGTTAAGGTTATTTATTTCCCAACCCCATGTACAGCGTCCTACCCCTGGCATGCGAACAATTAGTCACAGTTAGTCAGTTCAGGTCATTCAGTAAATACCATTTTGCCTTTACCAATATTTTGATACTATTTTGATACCTCCACCTGCGTTGAGGTTGTAAATAAAATTCAATTTTACTTTACAAATGATTTGAAGTGAAAACGCCTAAAATTGCGATAATATATCCCAAATGAAATGTAAATAGGTAGAAGTATCCATTTAATGTTCTGTCGTGATCTTCGAATATACGACAAGAGAGGGCGCTAGGCGTATCCAGAATGATTATTGAACATTTTCAAACAATTTTCTTGTACCATTAAAACTTGATTAAAGAGAGGGCTGAAACATTTCCTTTGTACCTTTTTCTTTTCCTATACAATCTAAATATAGGTCACATAAAGCCGTTGTTTCATAAGCTTTGAATTTCAATGAACTCAAGCGTTGGACTTATCAACTCCGTGAAGAGTGGGTACATCCGTACCGTAGATAGAAGGTACTCCAAACACTTGGGAACTAGCAACATTATACAAGCCCTTAATACCTCGAATATAAGATACAGATCTGCTCAAAGCTCATTTTCCGTGTATTTAAAGTTTTGTTAAACTGTAAGATATGTATTATTATATGTATGTTAAGTAGTAGATAATATGTGATGACATTTATCTGGGAATGTAAAAGGAAAGCTAACAATAACATGCACACGCAATTATCCAATACCCAATATCCAACGCCGAAACTACACTCAATACTTTAATATTACCGACGCAGTAATGTAACACACATTAACATTGATGAAATAGGAATTTTGGTAAATAATGTAAAGTGAATGACCCTTCACGGCCGCCATAACAATAACCCGATGACACACCTTCGACAAAAACCACGCCAAGTTAAACTAATAGGCAAGCATCTAATAATACAACTACAATGATTATATATTCATGAACGAAATAAAATATCGCTCACAACTAACAATGATTTTTTATTTTACGTATTCGTTTGGAAAGAGGGAAGAGA
>DWQT01004025.1:0-11715 GCA_018244895.1 Myscelus amystis hages | reverse complement strand
TAACTGAAACATGACTTTCATTAAGTGTATGTATGTACCTTATAATGAATAAAACAATTTGAATTTGAATATACATATAACAACATAACATCCAATTCAGTTGTTTCTATACATTTTATCTATTACAGAACTCATTCAATAAAATCAATAATAAGCAAGGTTGATTTTATGATACGATTAATGAACATAGAATTCGCTGTTATCAGCACGGCTATCAATATAAATCAATTCGACAGAACGTTTTCGAATATGGTGATATCGTTTTATAGTAAAAGTATCATAGTAGTAGCATTTTTATCAAATTTCAATTCCCATCAGATTTATGACAATAATTTTAGATTTACATTCAAAATATTGTCTGTAATACTTTTTATTAATGTGTATAGAACTAATGTATGTTAACTACAGTTTATTATATCGCTTTAATTAATTGTCATGGCAAAAGTACATCAACTGAAAGTTACCTATCGAATATCTGACATATTTGTATTCTAATATGCCATAAACTTCTTTCGTTTTTAATGTTCATTCATAAAATATAATGGACCAAAGCTAATAACGTTGATAGTTTTATTAACACAACGTGATCAGTACCTATTTCTATTTCAAATACTATGTACGGTGTGACAAAATAATTTACATTAAAAATATTGTTGATTTCATTTAGCAAATATCATTAAATTAAATTACACTATATAGAGAATACTGTAGAAATCTGCCTTTATCATTGTCATTTCACAAAACTTATAGAGACCTAATTTCCAACCCCTCGCTACACGGCGGTCCTTGTGAGCCATGTTCAAGACTTTTCAACATTCATGATGATAATAATATGAAATTTATAATATTTTCTACATAATTAATCATTCTAACGATATACAATTAATATGACCATAAATATCGTAATAAAAACAAAGTTCCTAATAATTTAGTGTCTTGATTGAGTGTGGCTATACGGCTATACGGTGGCTATACAAGCGCTCTAGTGACACCTGGTGAAACTATAAAGGGTTGTTTTCGCCAACAGCTGCCATTATGCGTCTGTAAAAGGGTTCAAAACCCAATATAGAATTTTGTGTTACTTGAAATTAATGAGGAGAAATATGGCAAATGATACTGTAATAAGTATTTAAATAACTGAACGGTTTTTCAGACAACAAGCAACAATTGTGAAACGGTCAAGTAATTTATTATTGCTTTCAAATATTTTAGTGCTACGTTTCTACTATAGTTTGCATATTAAAAATGAAATGTAACTCATTTATTTTATACTGCTATTCTAATTTTCTAACACGATTCTAATTAGATTATTTTTTATATTGTATTTTAAAGTTGAATACTTATTTTATAAAACGAAAACAATACTGCACCCCAAATATAATCTCTACTTTTTGAATACTACGTACTAACTTACAGGATATTGGTACTTACTGTAGCTGTGATATAGTAAAGAGATATTGGTTTTAAGCTGAATACGGTGCTCGTACTTATTTATTCTTAAACATATTTAACAATTAGCGATGCCTAGTGTTTGTAGCGGCACTATTTCATTTTGTCCCCCAACCCTAGATGGAGCTAGAAGGATTTCTGAATCACGCTGTTAAGATTTTATAGCGCGCATATAAGACCTCCCCTAACATATTACCCCGTCATTAAACCGAACGTGGAGTAGAGCAATCTAGTGCCACATTATTTTTATAAGGTAATCCTTAGGGATTGCTTCAAAAATATTCTTATAAAGAGTGTACACTCTCGGTGTATTTACACTAGCGTGTAAATATAATACCTAGTGTTAGCATTCTTTCAGATTGCACTAGTTATAAATGAAACTCAGTTTGATGTATTTCAGTACAAGATTCAATCTGTGTTTCTAATGTAAGTAATACTTGGATCAGAGTAATTCAAAAGAGGCAAATAATAACAGACAAATGACCACAATATTGACTCTCTTGTACCTTGTCAGAGAACTTCATCCTCGTGAATCAAACGACTTGTAAAGAACGTAATAACTTACATTAGGAAGAGCGGTTGTATTTCATATAACAAAAGTACAATTAGAAACATCGCCCGCCCGCTGAATACAAAATGCCATATAGGTATACGAATACTGTCTATTGATACAGAGTAAAATCAGTGTTGATATAAAAGTAATTAAGCTCGTTCTATACATATCTGTTACAAGAAAAACCTAAATGAGTTTTTATCTCCACCGCTAAACAACAATGGAAGCATTAGGAAAACTATTAGCAAAATTAGGTTGAAGCACGATACAGAACGTCTCATATAATGTTACCCATCGCGAAATTGAGATATTATATTATCAGATATTTCTGGTCCTTTGAGAACAAAGAATGCCGAGGAAGCCATGTAACAAGTACATAGTTTAATATTAGCATTTTTTTAAACTTTTCTTCTCTGCAACCAAAGGTGTTTTATTTGTAAAAATATTGTTAAAAAAGACTTAACAGTATTAATGTATAGGTAAAAAGCCATATAATTGGATTAAAGAACTCTACGCAGAATATATAATGTAGTAATGTTTAACAACTATGTATTACTGTAGATTTGTCAACTTGATAATATACAGTAATAATAATATTGTTTTACTTAAAATATTGGATGTTTATTGACACCTAGGTGTGCTACAATTAATTAAGGCGATGCACAATGAAAATTTTCCAGTGAAAAGGTCTCTGTTTTGTCTTACTTTTCGATCCTTTGAAACACAGTGCACAACAGTCGAACTCTAAAATCGTGTTGCAGAAAAGCTGACAAATTTGTCCGAAAATTCCAAAAATCCTTTATATAGTTTCACGGGAATTCTTTGCATGCACTGCGTTGGAATTCGGATTTACGGGGTAGTGTTCGAACTCAGAAATCGTCTATTGAGTTACAGTTTTAAATTCGGATTCCAGTGTACAAATTCTTCGACCTACCTAAGTGTAGTGTTCTTCTTACCAAATATACTTTACATTTATATAATATTTATGTTTTTAAACATACATCAACTATCATCAATATTATTGATGAATATAATGATGCCTTAAATGTACTGTCCGTTAAGATTCTCTATTAGAATTTAATAGTCCACGTATACTGGAAATCGATGAATGATTGAAATGAGCAGCTATATACATTAACCTATGTACTGTGAAAATCAGGGACCACATAAAATGTTTTAAAGCTAGAATATAAAGATAATGATCAAGGCAGTTCTGTAGGTAGTGCGTCATAAAATCGTTCGCGAAAACGTATTAAGGTGAATATTTACAAGGTGAAAATCATGTATAATGAGCATGTCACCGAAAGTGCGACATTGTTACTGAACTGGAAAAGGCCAATGAACATCATACGAAAATCACGATAAACGATAAGACGTCGAGAAAAGACGCGAACCTCTGAGATAAGGAAACAATTTAGTGCTAAAGTAGCTCCAAAGGCTGATGTGAATGAAAATTGTTTCAGTACCTCAAAGGAATTATGTAACCGAAGTTTTTATTCTTAAATTCACACATGTCTTGAATATTATGGTCTAATGGGCACGAACTCCGAACGATATTTTTCTACACCGTCACACCTCGCAATAAGGGCGCGCTTAGCAGCGGGATACGAGCAATGAATATGATTTGCAAACTTTCAATTTCATAACAGTTTTCGTACATTTTCAACATTTTAAAACCAATCTTTATTTTGATGATGTGAGAAATGTTCAAAAAGTACCGCAGTTGGCGGAACAGGGTTATGTGGCAATTTTACCATCTACAATCCTGTTGGTGGCGTCGGACTAAGTCTTGTGATTTCCATACGGTACGCATCTGTGTCTTCCACCGCGGTGCTGTCTTCGGGCACGTCAAGTATTTGGTCACACACAACCTCGCCCTTTCCTGGGTCGCTGTCTCGACAACAAAACGGGACTTTGGTCGGAGGAGATGCCAATGAACTCCATTTATCTACATAAACAATGAAAACACCCGCCTGTCTCCATCGTTCAATTTCCCGTTAAACGTTTATCCGAAAATCATGTTGTTACATGCATATTTATAAGAACGGATACACGAGTGAGCACCTTCGTCATAATTTGTTTAATGTGTTAAGCGATTTGGCAATCATCAAGCCGACACTTTTTACAGTCTCATACACATTGGACGATAATGTATTTATGCCGAAGACGAGTTAAATTATTCATGTTTTAACATGCATGCGTCATCACAGAAATTAGGAGTACCTAAGAATATTTGAGGCATATACCAAGTAGATTATAACAGTATTATTAACAACTACTTATCGAACTAAGAGTGAAAATTCCATTTCTACAGTCCAACCAGATTGGAGGCGGGTTGCGGATTTCTATAGCGGCAGGTGCTACCTCTAACTGGTACCTGCTCGTTTGCTAAAAGGTCTTCGTGTTCGAACCAACGTGCTTTGTATGTTTAAGGTTTAATTTGCGACGCAAATGATGGCATAACTTGTACGTGTTGAGTAAATTATTTCTCTGCCGCACATCTGAGTGATGATCGTTTACGACCGCAGTAGTTGAAGGTGCATGGTACTTACCCTTCATGGGTAGGCTCGCACGAGTTGTACCAACAACATTACTGGGTCGTAATTTAGATATATTGTAAATATTTATTTATTGATTAGGATTTAGTTTAATTAATTATTAGCTGTATATATTGATAATTTATCTTTAGTTTGTCATTGTACCGTGAATAAAATTTCAGATTATTTTATTTATATATATTTTTTTAAATGTATGATTATTTACCTCTAAGCACTTATAATCCATTATGTATTTGTAACTGTATTTCTTGACTCGGTTCGACTACCAAATTGAGAAGGCTAATGCATGGTATGGTTAAAAGAAAAACAATCGTTTTTATAGTCAAATTTAAAAGAAAGAAATCAATTCGACCCGAGTGGCGGCTACTTTTGTTATTCACTTAAGACATTGCAATACTTTTTTTACTTTTCTTGGACTTTTTTTATTTTATTGGATAAAATCTGCTTATTTCTTAGCTGCGTCGGATGAGGATAAGCGGCGTGCAAACGTAAATGTGGTCCTACATCATAGCAGCCGCGCGTGGCCACAGACGGCAGGGCTTACATAACCGAAACATGCCAACTACCACTTCTGACGATAATTTGTATACGTGAGTCGGACAAGTGTTCACGTTGATGTGTTTATGTTGGATCCACAATAAATATGTACAGTTTACGCTAAGTTCCCGCAACCCTTTTTATATGTATGTAAATATAATATGACAATCGATCGCTCTACCAAGCTAATCTCAGCTAACTGAACATCGGCTTTCTGGCTAAACCGATAATCGCTAATTGCAAATGTTCATGTTTCAATTAAACCGGTCCCAACTGCTGTGCAACACTCGTTTAGTTCTCTTCCTTCTTTTTAATTCGCTTAAAAAACTAAACTGTAACACATAAATCTCTGAAGATAGTAGGGTCCTTATTCTGTGCAACGCTGAAAGTCCAACTTCATCGTTTAGATGCGTAATTATACGTCAGCGCTAATAGACAGATCGACGTTCAAACCTTCCTAGGAAAATTTCTTACGCCTTGCACCGTTCAATAAGAATTACGCTACGTTTTCCTACTCGGTTAAGTGACCACGTTTAAAAATATACGACTATTTAGTCACGCAATACATTTATGCTAATCTCACGGCACTTGTCTGTTTCTAAGTGGCTCAACATAGATCGCTTTATTCATCATTTTACTCGTATTGTGGAAGCACGAAAATGCACGCCTTTAAATCGCCAGAAAACCATGTTTGCAGTGCTTCTGTTAGTGCTAATATTTTATAATGTCTTGACTAGGCCTGTAATCGAGCGGTCATTCAATATAACCTCTAAATTGTGGTTCGAGGTTTGCATTTTCATTCAGCACAAAAGCGCGTTAACTATGAGTGTTGGTTGTTTCTTGTAATAATTATCTATGTACGTATGTGTATCTACGTACGTATGTGTGTATTTAGAAAATTTAGGTGGTTTAATAGCTGTTCATTTTCATTAGTACTCGCTGTGACTAATTTAGTATCAGATAGCCGTGTATGAAATTGTCTTAAGAGATCATTATCATTAATTTTAACGTTTTGTTTTTCGAGTGAGCGTTGTGTAAAGTATGTGTACTGTAATTTTGCTTGATTTCTTGATATACATATAGTCGTAAAAGAGGTTCAAGTGAACAGTGTACGAGTATCATATAGTAATACTATAAAATATTAATGGATAGTGGAATAGATAAGGAAAAATTGCAACGTCTACAGTACAGTTTGCCTACATTTATCATGATCATTTTCCCAAGAGAATTCTGGCGAACGATCAATACTTGATCTGCACTATTATGATGTATTATATATGTTATAGACAATAATTAATGCTTAAATATATACAAACGAACTTACACTTATAATACTTGTTACTTTTAAGTTCATAACTGTATATTAATTAATAGTATGTGAATGAGATGAAGGTGCGACTGGGAAATGACGCGAATTGGTGAACATACTACATACTACATACTGTCAGAACGCATTAAGTTCTGTGAGCACCGTTTCGATTAAAGTAAACAAATAAAATACGTTGCAAATCGCATTCTTCTGATATTGTGAACGATTAAACAAATAATACCTGTTTATATATGTTTTAAACGACATTATGTTTTATAAGGTTTTAAACTTTCATGGTGGACATTCAACTGTTTATGGCGGTTATTCGCAACTTGAAATGGTCTTAAAATATTTATATCACGCTTATTTTCAATGAAACGGGGACAAATGATATTTAATATTAGGAGACAGGGCAGCATACGTGCATATGATGGTGCTAACGACACTATTCTTTGTTGGAATAGTTGGTATAAGTATTTAGTAAATCATCTGTTGAATTTCGTAGATTCATGTTTAGAATATGTGCTAATTGTTTGAAATCTGAGTTTTCCTTAATAATCGCAAGCATAAATTCGCAGTGTTCCTGTGTACTCGCTGTCAATATCACTGCAGTAGAAGTATTAGCTTGATGATTGGCGTACAAGTTAATGTTAGTGCATTCACACTACCACGCTTGGTGCACAGTTATCTTCTATGTATTTTTAAAGTTTTAAACTTAATAAACTTCTTTTATCTAGGTATCGTGACGAGAAGATGTTCACCGTCTCAGGACCGTCGGGCCCGCGCGCCGGCCCTTCCGGCCTGGGCGCGATGCGGCCCGGCAAAGGCCAGCTCAACATCCGTTCGGCGTCTGACCCCTTGCCTTTGACGCTGCCCAGGATGAACCGCCACTTTCAACCTCGACTTGAAGAAGGAATAGAAAGTTTCCAAGTCGTAAGTACCTGGTATCAATAATAACTTATTCACACGTAACTAATGCCGTGTCATTTTGGATTTATTTCAACAGAATCAATGCTTTTCAATACACATTGTTAATAACATTATAACAAATGTTTTAAACGTATTTTTTTACTATAAAATAGCCGATAATAATCAAGTCAAGATAATGGAATTTAACGTGATTAGAAAATTAACCCACTAAGTACGCTATTTGCGAACATCGACGCGCAAACAGAAGTCTCGCTATTAATCAAACCGGCTATAAAGTAAACAGAAGGGTTCAGTCGATGCGGCTAATACATTAAGTTTTAAAGGGGCAATTAGAGTTATAGCGGCTAGGTGGCCAATCCGTATTTACAACGCCGCGGCAGCGAACACTCATCAATGTGACATAGGGAAGTCGTGCGATCATGGCCTATTGTTTCGACGTTTTCTTACCTCGCCTTGCCTTGAACACGCGCTGACTGCTCATTATTTTCGGACCCGATGGCTACACTCATTCGGAATTCGTCTGCCGAAGTAGTAAGGCTCTAAACGTATCGACCAACGTAAATAACGACACCTCACTAACGCGGCTCGCAGCAATCGCCTGTCTATCTTTTAATTATTCGAATCATCATCCCTCGTATCTATGGGTAGTGTCAGCTGAATTTCTTTTAATTAAAGTTCGTGGCAAGTTGGTATCGTGCCCCGACGTTCAAACAATTAGATAGCTTGATACCGATCTGTACGTACTATTCGTCGGCGAGTCCTAATGACTTCATTCTTTTGGAGCCCTGCAATGTGAACGGAAGTTGGGAATTAACATAAGGAAGTGTCGGACGGCGGTCTGGTGTTTTCGGAAATATGAGTCCTGTTTATACGATACAGAAAATACGACTTGGTAACAGTGTGGGGCCTGTAAGTAAAAAGTTTATTATTTACTCACTAATTTATTTTTCCTACGTGCATCTTTAATTTGCGATATACATTTTTAATCATTAATAAAAATCAGTGGTAATTCAAATATGTAATCATTTTTGGTAAAACGTTTTAAGATGTTAAAATTATGGAAACCATGTATTATAATTTAGTTCAAAGGTATATTATGTTGTTCCTCGTTAACCAAAAATTAAATTATATACACCTAAATCATTTAAAAAAAAATTATTATTATTAAAATATTGTCTTTGTTGAATTAAATAAATGATAAGAAACAGTTTACAGGAATAAAAAATCTAACACGAATTCACTCCTAGCGGTGATTAGGGTTTAGCTTACTTATATGGATGTGAAATTATATAAATTATAAGCTTACCAGAACAGAAACATTCACTTCATATTATTTCTAAACTCTTAAATGTTTATTTATTCCGTGAAATGAGGGGCATCGAGACCAATCGATATTCCGTGCAAATAAGTCCGACAAACGAACGTAGGAATGGGTTAATTATTGCGACCTTTATGACTTTAGCAAACGAAGGGAAACCTTCAACTTCGCGTAGCACCGCTAACATATGAAAATCATGAATCTGCTTTTTACATTATGCTTTTAAATTTATATACCTATTATTATATTTGTAAATAGATGCCACCACAGAAATTAAATACATTATTAAGTTAATAATAATTACGACACTTTAATCACGGCACACGCACAACACAATACTTAACAGTGAGATAAAGTGATTAAAACTATTGCCAATAGCTCGTGATAACATTAACAGCATATCCAACGTGCGCCATTAACAAACAGGAACGTTATCCTTGTGTTACGGTTCAAAAGTGCGACGTAGAAATAAGAAACACTAGAACGACAAAAGGGTTAACAAATAATAGCAATAACCCGAATACTTACTCCTTACAAGTAAGTGACTGCAAAAAAGTGGCATTCCTTACTAGCCGGAGTTATTTGTATTACGTACCTTTGATACGCCAGTCGACTTCATATAAGAATACCAGAATGCAGAGAGATATTCCACATCGTATCCATCGCACAGTTTTATTGGATACAACTTGCCCGCGTTCCGTTTCACCTGAAAGAAATCATGTGGGCCTCTAGTCAAAATGACATTAGCGTTGGTCACGCACGAGTTCCATTTAAAATCATTTGCTAGTAATTGATGCACTCTGACTTAGTGCAGCTATTACATTTGCTTTGTAGTGATTTTCACAATAATTGGACGCAAGGGCAGTCCATGACAATTGACCACCGCTAATGAGCCACTTTCTAAACACAGCGATGTTTCAATTGTTTAAGACCGTCATATTATTATCGAGTTACTATAGAGATCGGGCTCGGCCCTGATGTCATTATTGTAAGTATTTGCATTTTTATTGTCTGTTTATAGGTGGAAATACAAAATCGGAATGATTGATATCGAATAGGTTTGTCAGTTTGTTATGATGTTACGGCGACCACAATAATAAAGATGGGACGTTGAATACATTTTTTTTATAAATTTGTAGCTTAAATCGTTTTGAGCATTAACTGTTCTTTATATTAAATAATTTCTAACGTGCACAATGATTCACCAATTCCCAGTTAATGATAGAAATGTCTTCAGAAAATAAGTAGTACCTTTTTCGCCATTTTAAATTTACTAATCTAACATAATATGAAGCTAGAGTAGATTTTGACAGTGGTTTACTTTTATGACTGAGCATCCACAAAGGAAGAAATCTTGGTATAAAAAAAGTTTGCTTGCAAATCTACCGATTCCTTTAGCAAAGAATTACTTCAAATTGTTTTAAAAACCAAACTTCTTTTTTGAAGTCTATCACAAATAAATTGCCAATTCTAACGCAACTTAACGGTTAATGGAAAACCTTAATATCGCCGGATGTAACTACCACGACCTTGCATCGGAGTAAGAGCCCGTGTGATCAATGAACGTAAGCGTGGCGCGGAGTCTCCACCGAGGCTTCATTACTTTTTAATATAAATATTTACCCCGGCTCTACGGGTATCGTTGTACATTGTGCTACGAGAAAATGTTTGCTAACTGTAATAATGAACGCAGAAGTACACAATTTATTAATGTAGGTAATATTTCTCTTAAGAGACTTCGTTCCTTAACAAACCTTGTTTCTTCCACATACATAAAACATGCATGTATAGTTTAGGATTATCATAATTTTTATTGATCGCTTCCATAATAAAACTTATATGCAACAGAAAGTACTTCAAATTAAAAACTAGCTGTAAATATTGACATTGACTATAGTAAAGCTCCTGCATAACTGAAATTATAGTCTTCAGAATTAATCCGTGTTCGTCACTGACAAGTAATATTAATGTGATTCAGAAACTTTCCAGAGGAAGTTTTGAACAGATCCTGTGCTGCATCGTACATCCCTTTATAAATTAAACATCAAATTCAGAGCCCAAGAAACCCGATGCTTCGAGTGAGAAAGTTCCAACTACGTTTATTATACGTAGAATTAGATGCAGAACGACTTGGTGTTTGAATATTTCCTTCCATGAAACTAGCACAGCAAATATTTTCAATATCTGTTACTTAATCTATTAGAATAGTTTTAAAATACGTTATATTTTTATAATACTTAAAGCTATTTAATTCGATCAAAACATTTAAAATATTGATATGAGATATATATTAGTTAAAAATATATCTCCTCTTTGAATATATTTAGGTATGAGCGAAATCGGACCTAAGACTTATAGGAAATCAATTCAAGCTAAATCAATCCGCCGATACATCGCTACCGCTACCTTTTCAAAGGAAGCTATTACAATCGATCCACATAATGCAATGGCTTCTGGATTAAGCTCCGACCGATGATTAAATTGGCAATCCTCATTTTCTGTTACATACTAGCTTCTAACTTCCCTTTTGTGAAACTAAAGTATTTTAAACGCATATTCCTTTCTATTTTCGGTATAGCAAAGGTAATGCATTGCTACTGGTATTTGGATCCGAATTGGATCTTTTCGTTTTCAGCGAATTTTCTTTGACCGACACACCCGGATCGAGCAAGAGGCAACTGAATTCGGTCGTATAATATCATAATTGTATCAGGAAAGGACATAGGCTAAGTCACGTTATTTTAAATGTTTTATTCAAACAAAATAACTCATTTTGTTCACACGTCACTGGTACTGTTAAGAGGGCGACATTAGCGAAGGCATCGCCTTGTGGACGTGTTTAAAGTGTATCTTGTCTTTGGCCTTATTAAGCCCCGGGCTTTATTACTTTTACATACATTAATATCTTTACTTTAGTTTTTAGTTTCGCGACGCAAATACAAAAGAGAAGTATCGTTAATAATAATTGTTATTTAGCATTACACACTTCTACTTCTACTTCTACTATATATATAAAACTCAAAGGTGACTGACTTGGTGATCTATCAACGCACAGCCCAAA
>DWQT01004024.1:0-11716 GCA_018244895.1 Myscelus amystis hages | reverse complement strand
GTTATTCTCGGTCTTCAGCTACCTACATACCAAATTTCATCGTAATCGGTTCAGTAGTATTTGCGTGAAAGAGTAACAAACATGCATACATACATACTCACAAACTTTGGCATTTATAATATTAGTAAGATCATCAAATCAACAAAAACTCCATAAAGATTCTAACACGTTTTTGTTCTGTGTTATTATTTTATAACCATATGGCATTTATAAGCCTAGTGAATTTGATTACAATCTCTAAGGCTAAGGCAAATCCTGGCACGCATCTTCGACTTATCAAACGTGAGTTTTATAATTTGTAACTAAATACTATTATTAGCATGATAGTTAGGGAAAATATATTTATGTGTTCTGTGTACATATGTATGGATATGTATGTATGTAGTTTATCAATTGTCCATCATGCGGGAGTGTCTAGTTTGGGATGATGGCTGTATTGAAGGTGACTTAAGTTATTATTATTGTGTATATGATAATCTTAAAATCTTTACTTCTTTTTAAGTCTATACAAAAAATGTAATCTAGGACCATATGAAAGTGTTAATACAACTTAGTCTTAGGAATGCGTGGTCGATTTTAAAACGTGGGAAAGGTAGGATATCGCATAGTAAAAATATGCATATTTAAAATATTAGTGACAGCTGATTTTGGTCATTGACCTCAGGAGAGAGTGCATAGTTGTTCGTTTACTAGCTAGTGGTGGTGCAAGTATATGGTAGGTATATAGCGCGACTGGTTCAATTACATCGCTCGAAGATAATTCGGCGAGTGACATGTGATTTCTGTTTGATGAATTCGATAAGTGACTCTGATAATATCGACAGTTATGTAATACATTTTGTAATTAATCATGTAACTACATGGTTTTTTATGTTGTGACTGCTATGATGTTAAGTGGAAGTTAACAGACATTCAGAATGATGATAGATTTGATATTAAAATTCATTATTCCGCTATTAATACTACAGGAAATCAGATCCGACGCTGCCGACGCGGGTGGGCGCCTATTAAAATTTACGTACCAAGTTATATTTCGTATAATATTACCGTGCTGTTTGAAAGATCCGTGGAAATTCACAACAGATCTCACGCGGCGGCAATGTTTAAGATTACACTAGCTTATGCACGCGGCTTTTATAGCGCAGTAATCGAATTTGCAAGAACCATAAAATGCAAATTTACTAACAAAGAGCGTGAATCAAAAGTTTAGAAGTCTTAATTATTCAACAGACAAATTTTCATACAATCTTTCGACGGCCTAGGGGTTGAATATTTCCGTTTTAGGGGTTGAATTTTCAAAACTCTTTTCTTACTGCCAACTTACGGTATAAAAGGAACCTAATTGCAATTTTTCAGGATTCTAGGTTCAATGCTTTCAGCTGTGCGTCGATCTCTGGGTCAGTCAGTCACACAATCACCTTCCTATTTTATGTAAACATTTGAAATTTCGTCTCGACCGTTTCGAGGCCGGTGTACAGGGCATTACCGCCTCTTCGAGCGTGTCGAACGAAACTTCTTTGGCGGTATTGGCTCTGCATTAGTTCCGGCTCATCGCTGCTCAAGTCAAATCGCATCCGGCTTTGCACGAAATATTAATACGTTTTGTATTCCACTGAACCTACCAAGTCTTAACGCAGGTTTTACATTTTTATGTTAATACATTTTGTATTCCACTGTAATATCAATGCGCAAAGTCAAAATAAATACTTTTTTTGCAACACGAGTCTCCTGTCATAATGGTAAGACTAGTCTACCACGCTGGTCAACTGAGTACTTACAGACTTCACACAGTTCAGATTATATTATATTAAAGTAAAAAGTTCAACCAGAATATAATTTGAAGCGTTTAATTAAAATTATACTGGCATACTTTCAGAATGCTCGTATATTTATACGAGTTGAAAACTTGGATAATTCTCACCAACGAGAGAATTAAGCGTCATTGAATCGCGCTCCTTAAAACTCAAGTCAAACTGTCAAACTGTATGAAAACTTTGTACAAGAAGTCTGTTCGTCCAATTTCACTTAAATGTAAATTACTATATACGTATATGTTGGGTTAAATTACTTGGAAATTTCCAGATACTTTGCCTCACAGAAACATAAACATAAACGAACATAGTACAGGCGCTGGTGTACGTTTGGAGTAATGAGTGACGTACAAAATCTATTAACTAAATTAACATATCTTTTGAATCATGGAAATTCAAAATTAGAACTATTCTATAGTTACAATAAAAATTTTACTCGCAATCCACATAAAAGCAAGCAAAACATTCCAAAGAGTTAATGCAAAAGAGAAAAAAGATAGAGACGCATAAAAAGATGTTTATTTTCCATCACATAATATAAAATTCCTTGAATAATTAACACTAATTGGTAAATATAAGCACAGTTACGGTTACCGGATACCGTTTGTTTTCATCGCGGTTTTTACGTTTGTTTGCTAATAACGGATTCGAAGGGTCGTGATTCAGCGGCGGTGGCATGCGAACACTGCAACACTGCAGTTTTCCTTAACGTGATTCACACGCGCAGAATCTCGTAAGGACACGACTCCAGTTAAGCGAAGACCACAGTTTGTGTTAAAATGTAACTAATTAAATTGTAGATCCGCTCCAAGTAACTAACTTCAGATAGTATTTGTGTTATCGTATTAACAGCTTTAAGTAACGGATAATTAGTGAAATTTAGTGACATGAATGTATCTAAGATAAAAAAAGGTAAACAACACTTTTGTTTATCTTTTTTACATAAAGGGGTTTAATGGTTAGTTGCTGGGTTTCCGATATAAAAAGAGTGCCTTGTGTATTATTATTTTTTCCGGATCTTTCATTGTTCCCTGCTGGATACGCGTCTCATTTCGTAGGGAGATAGCTTTAGGCTATAATAATCTACGCTGGTCAAGTTAAACAACTCAAAAGCTATTATAATTTATTCTATTATATTTATAAGGTATCTAGGTTTTCTTCGATGTTGTCTTTTATCGGTACAGCAACTGATGTTTAAATTTTAAGTTATAAGATGTACGGAACTTTGTTTTGAACGGATTTGAATCACGGCCATCCAGATCTGAAGACTGGAATTGAAAGCACTAGGCAATTACTGCTATAAATAGTTCTCTAATTTATTACTACAACTTGTGAAATAAATTCGCAAGCCCCTGTACTATGATAAAATAAACTAGCGCTACAATTTTAAGCTATAGCCTAGGGTTAGGTTACAGCATCATCAACCAGATGTGGTTCGCTAATCTTGCCATTATTGAATGCCCTAACAATGTGTGTAATCTATAAACCCTATTAATGTACCTGTCGTACCGTCAACACGAAGCTATTAATGAATGGAGCGAAAATTTATTTTTGTTTACCAAAAAAAACATATCTTCACAAACATTAAGTACATCTCAGTAAAGAATATTCGCGTTTTCACCTATCTTACTATATCTATTTAACGGTGTCTCTATGTAACTAATATTACTTACAGTATTAGAATTCAGTGTATTTAATTTGTAATTGTTTTTGTCTTATATCCCTGCCTGTATTTCAAGCCAGTGGACGAAAACGAATGAAAGTATGATTATACGCAATATGAATAATTATACTTCAATTCTGCCAAGTGATAAATTTATAAGTATATAAATTTTATTGTCTTAAAATAGTTTTACCTGCTTTTATCCGATAAGGACTTGAGTATTAGAAAGAGAAAAGGAAATGTCTATTGCTATTTTCGCTAAACGCCGTCTATATGACGAGTGCATGTACCGTTTACGAATGTTTTCCCTTTGTTATTGCCCACGTGGGTATGACAATGGCTGTCTATCAGTTCTCGGGCGTCTGTGTGGGAGAGACGAAACGAGAGTAATGGAAATTGAATGTGTGTCACGTTTTAGCTATGACAAAGTGTCTTTACATCTGATATCGAGTGCTGTAAATAAATACAATTGATATATATGGTCCGTATTGGTATCTAAGATTTACGGGCGATAAAGTATTGCGAGTTTATTGAAATTTACTTCTTACGAATCTAAGGCTCCAGACTGAAAAAAATCTGAGTGAAATTGACAAAGCGTTAAGTTTTACCGCGCAAATTCCCTTGCGCATTGACAGTTGACAACGTCAAGGGTTAGTAATGCCAACACAACCATAACATAACCGTCAATAAAGAGTCATTCTGATTTTAAAATAGCATTTTTTAAACAAAGTGAAAATGTAAATATAACATTTTTAATATTGCAAGAAATACGTTTATTAATCCTCTTTGATTATATATTCAAAGACAATACTATTTAAGGAGTAAACCCAGCGTCGGAGCTGATACAGACATATTTCCTTATCTTAGTAATTGAAGTTGAGTCTGTAAAGTATCAATTTTAAACGAATGCACACGGCAAACGTTAGTCCCGTACTGCTCACAGTAACTGTATGTTGCAAATGATCTAGAAGATTAAGCTGCCTTGGACTTGGTCGGCCCTTGTATAGCTTGATCGCTAGTGGCTAAGTTTTATCAATGTTTTCCTAGTTAAGTAGTAAGGTTCATATTTTGTTACATAAATCGAAACTTAGCGGTAATAAATGTTTAAAGTGTACGTACTTTTTTACATATTATATTTTATGTTCTTATCTCCATCAATAAATTGTTTTAAATATTTGATACAACTGGTCTTTCGGTGTAGTGGTTACGGAAGCTGATTGCTAAGCCGGAGGTCGTTGGTTCGATTCCCGTACAATAAAAACATTTGTGATGAACACGTTTTTGTTCTTTGGATGCAAAAATATCTATATAAGTGTTATAATGTATGTATATACGTTTAAACTATCCGGTTACCAAAACACAGGTGTATAATTGCCTAATTTGCCTAATAGCTGTATGAGGGATAATCTCCGTGATTAATATACTTTGAGTTATGAGTTATGTTGTCAAATTGACATTTATGTTGAATCGTACGGCATTTTATGTTGAATCGTATGGCATTTTATGTTGAATCGTATGGCATTTTATGTTGCTGCGTCCAGTACGACGCCGGCCACCGAAGCGGCACTAACGGAACACTGCGCTGATCACGCTACGTCATTTTTTCACACGAACTGTGATATCTATGATTTATCATTAGTCGTGACGTTTTTTTACTTTCTCCTAAGAAACGAGCCAGTTGAGATTGCGCGACGAAAGCCGGACCGGGAATCTGGCGAAAAAATACAATCGTATATGAGAGGCGATAAATTATTTAGTCCACACTAGTTATTAAGTGTTCGTTAATTAAACGCTGGTAAATATTTAACGTACCGCGGTTTCACTCGCGTTTAATTTTATCTGATACTAGCTGTCCCCGCAAACGTTGCTTTGCCGTATAAATGGTTTTGCCGTTGTCGCAATATTTTTTATTGCTGCTCCTCTCCTATTCATCGTAGCGTGATGTTATATATCGTTTAGCCTTCCTCGACAAATGAGCTATCTAACACTGAAAGAATTTTTCAAATCGGACCAATAGTTCCGGAGATTAGCGAGTTCATACAATCAAACAAACTGTTCAGCTTTATATTGTTAGTATAGATACCGACTACTTTCCGACTCATTTGTAGTCGTTCCAGAGACATTATTAACTAATTTATGCAGTTAGTACATTCTTCTAATGTACTGTCACTTACAAGTTTAATATGACTTAGTTTATTGTAGGATCATTACGAAATAGAGCCTTGGTAATTCTGCCTTTTCTGCACGACAAGCAACACTGCGTATCAATGACTGCCCTAATTAATTATCAATTATTATTCTTTATATACCTACATCACGGCAGGTCCTTAGCATGCGTCTACAATGATAACTCTTTATACATACGCGCCGGTTTCGAAGAATTGACTAACCCGTCAGTTAGTATCAATCAATCAATGACATGTTAAGTATTAAATGTATTAAGGTATTAGACTGGAATAAGATGAAAATTAAATTTTAAGTAAAATACAATGGCATCGAACAGTATTGTGTGAACAATATTCCTCAAACGTCCGATTGCCTACTAACTCAGTATGCAAACCTGGTCGATATAATCCACGGCTGCCTCTGGAAAATATAGTTCGACGTCCGAGATAATAAAGGCAGGTTCCTCGAGTGATATTTCCCCGGTGATAAAGCGGCTTCGTCGTAAATATGGAAGCTTGCAGTAGATTGTGTGATGTATGCACTGAAATCCTCATAAACTTTGCATTGTAATCGGGGTTTTTATGAGCCATCGAACAGCCAGCGGTGAGCCGATGGAACGGGGTGCAATCAATTTGGGTTTTGTGGGTTCTTCTTCACTAGGTGAAGCGAATTTAATTAAGTTCAATTAGGTAGTGAGAATTGTGAAGTTAATAAAATAAAAGTGCCTTTGATAATGATTGTTTTACAATCACTATTAGGTGGTTAAATATTATCCCTTACCAATTTACCACCAAAATTATTGTTTTCAAGCAAATTGCCTACTGGGTTTGTCAAGTGATCCCTTTGTTCAACTTACTTAGCTTTGGATATTGCAAAATATAAGATACAAATGATACTGAATACATAGCATTCAGGATCTCTAAGAGAAGCCAGTCAAATACAATTACAATAAACTATACCGTAATAAAACATTTTCAGTGAAAACAATGTAATCAATGCTGATTGTATCGCAGCGAAGTAAAATTCAAATGTTCAGTGCGCACGGGTGGAGGCCTTGCAAAGCGTTACTGATGGCAATCTGAAGCACGGACCTGGAATGGCTCTGTCTGTCAGAGCAAGCGCGCTATCGGATTTACTTTATTCATCGGAATAGCTCACTTGAGGTCCGCGTACATTTTGTTGGAATTAGTTTCAGCCGTTTTTAATTTGTTAATTTAAAGTTGATAGGATCATGCGTGGAAACTTCTGGCACCTGGGAAACTCCAACTCCAGTTTGGGAGCTGAAATTCGGCTTAATTAAAGCAAAAAAAGCTTTAATAAAAGAGGTTTTTAGAAAAAAACGTAATTCGTATCTAACTGTGGGATATGTAGTTGCCGGCAACTATTTTTATTTTCCATTAATAGAATAGGGCCCTGAAGTAAACCGTTGTTTGTAGGAGCCAGCTTTACCTGTAGTATGTACCGTTTGGAATCTCCAGATACGAGCGAGTGTTCAATCCGTCTGTAGACTTAAGCTGTCGTTAAGACATAAGTGTTTGCATTTATCGTATGAACATTGCAATTAGTTACAGACTTATCATTAAGTTCTCTAGTCTCTGCACCTCTACACTCGCCCCTCGCTAATCGCGGCCTGCTTCACGCCATTCACTTTCGTTCCGGCTATCTGTTTATTTAATCTAACGTCACTCAATCAGAGATGTCTTGATTTATTTGCCAGTAAACACGTGAAGATGTTATTAGTTGGAGCGGTCGCGATCTTTTGTTTATTTATTTATTTCGCACCGTTTTCCTGTAGTTTCTTTACCACGTATTTATGTGCGTTTAATATACATGTTATTAGAGCACGGTATGGTAAAAAGGTAGTGTTATGCTTAGATCTGTATGTATTTTTAACTATATCTAGAGAGTAACACCCTTTTAGTGTTATTGGAATGTTTAATGTCCATACACATTGGTGTATTTAGTTGCCCAAAAACCAATATGGCGAACCTATCTATTCTCATTGACTTTTTTAACGTTTCCCTTTTAGCATGTATTATAGCATCAAATCCATTTGATGAAGATATGAGGTAGATCGGGTAAAGGATAAACCTATTATCTTGTGTTCGCTAGGACTCGTATATTGAATAACAAATTATTAGGCTTTACACGACATAATAAATCATTATCGATATGCATGCGGCCATAAGCGCTACAATGTTCTTATACCACAGCAATTAAGCTCTCCGTAATGAAAGCTTAGGGTCTAATTACAGTGAATTAACTGGGACCCAAGCTCGATATTATTGCGCTTCTCTAGAGTGCTTATTTCCGTAAATGCTAATTAAATAGATCCATTGGAATCTTAACTTAATGATATCTTATACGTAATTGTTATCATTACGGGGATACATTGTTATTAGGTCTGTATACATTATGCTTAAATGCGTTCGCGTAGGCGTGTAATATGTGAAATCTTGTTATAGTATTGGTTGTCTTCTTAACAATTAATACTGATATGACCTAGTACTTACATGTTCATTGGCTATTTTTCATTTATTATTATCGTTATAACGCCAGGTCATTAATATGGTAGGCAGAAAGGGCCGAGCAGCAAATATCAGTATACCCACAAACTAGATGTATCTCTTAATTCGTCACTGTCCTCATTCATGTACACCGGCTAATGATTCCGAATCTCAATGATTGGAATAATATTTCAAAGTCATTACGGGACCATCGCATTGATAAACATAAAACTAAGGAAACTCCACCTAGAGACAACCATGGACAGAGAGAAAGTGACGTGTTGGTAGCAACTAGAGCGCGCGAGATAAATTTGAATAAGATACGAGATGCCCGATTACCGATTCGGGATACTTCACAAATGAAAGCTATAGAAAGCGTGAGTGGTGACTTCTTTCACTATTCAATTCTATCTATAGTCACGCCTCCTCGCCTAAGAATTAGAGGTGTGTTGAAGCGACACACGAAGACAGAGCACATCATAGAGACTGCGCACTGGAAAGAGGAGGCGGCCGACCGGATTGAATGAAGATCCCTCGTTAAACATCGCCGTCCATTTTGACGTTTTGAACTGGAAACTAAATGTCGCATTAAAATTCCCAATCACCCGTTGCGAAAGCGTATAAATATCAAAATAGTGTGATAATCGCATTGTGCATATTTACAAAGAAGTTTGGCCACATAACCCTCATGAAAGCGCACCGACAAGATCGAAGATAAAACAGTCCCAGTGACGAAAACGTGTCGAACTAGTAAAGTCACGCCTATTTCCCATAAGCAGAGAAAAAAATTCCACCTGCTATGGTCCTACCATACTTTTTTATCATACTTTTTGGCGTCCTTTATCATCATTTAAGCCATCACAGGCTCGTCCATTACAGGTAATCTCGACTTGGTCTTCCTCTAGCATTGGTTTTACTCCCCTCGTATAACTGCCTATAGGTCGTTCTTACGTCTATTTAAACTACGGCTACTTCGCTCGTATCTGTCGTGACACGATTAGCTATTAAAGAACTAACAAAAGAAACTTTAAAAGCGCTGTCTAATTTCAATTCCTTTACAACTCATAATGGTAATACAATTGTATATTCTGATATCGAGTACTCTAAATACGTCAATAAGACAGCTCGGCTTGATCTTGTCATATTATTGCGCTCAAAATGGCCAGATTCTGTATCGCGTTGTGTGAAGGGGAAATCACAATGCTGTCGCCTTTGTTCGCCAATCCGCTAAGTGAATAAAGATGTCAGTTGGAGCCCGTGGTGTCTTGATCCATTGTACCAATACATATAAATAGTTTCAAAATCAATGTGTTTTCTTAAGTGCTTATATTTATTTTAGAAATCAATAATTTTGCACTCACGTAAGAGTCATTTCATGCTTATCTTCAATGCTAGACCCGGATTTGAAATATGAAATTTCGATAGTTGTAAAAGTTACTCAATTGAATATTAAAATTGGAATTAGACTAAACTTTTCATATTGTATCACAAACCAGTCTAAGCTGATGTAATTGCATTCCATGTAAGCGATAGCGGAAGGACATCCTGTCAAAAGACTCTTTAGTAACATGTAACAATTTTTTCACCGCGATCAATCATCTCGATAAATTGTATAATCAAGTTTTTAAATAAGATTCACATTGAATACTTTCTAACCGTGAGAATTTTAAAATATATGTATCAGGAAGTGTACCTTTCTTCGTCAATTCCGCGCGGAATCTCAGACCGATAATCTCGTAAACTTCAACATTTTATGCTTTGACAAGCTACTCAATGAGATCTTGGAGTTGATATTAAATTGAGGAGGTATTCGGTTTTTTATTCAGGAAAAAGGTGTATAAATAAATATAGCGTTGTATTCACATAGACATTTCGCGGATTTTAGAATGGAATTTAAACTGGAAAAGTTGGATAAAGAAGTTGCCAGAATTCAACAATCTGCATTGGAACAGAACAAACTGAATTTCAGCTTCTTTCCAATAGGGAGAAAATTTCGTGACCAACAACAGTTTTAGGTTGCTATGAATATAAAAAAAAATAAATGACATAACACTTGTTTAGCGTTCAATAAAATTCTAACTATGTAACGAGCAGAACTTTTGGTGGGAGGATAACAAAGTTTTTGACGGGCGACAAGAGACTTCCACCGACGATAACTACTTTTTTGACGGGCGACAGCCAACTGACGGGTCATGAGTCATGGCACGCTCCCAGTTCTTCGAATTTTGAAAACCTTAAATATAAAACGGACGCGTAATATACTTATTAAACAATATGAGATAAAAGGCTTTTTCGACGAAACATTGTTTATAGCTCAACGTTAACCTTTTATTATGGCGTATTGCCTTTTGTTCGGCAACTTAATTGCACTGGTAGATAAGGCACGCGATAGTAAAAAGGAACCATTCCGTTTCGGAATTTATTGCGTATCGAGTGCTAACATAAAGTTTTTAAGGTTACTCGGAGCATATAGGAATAATAGTTTTACACCAAGGACTTTGGCCATCCCCTTGCTCTTGTCTTTATGATCTATAAGTGTTGTATACTTTTCTATTTTACTAGTAAACTATGAATCCCTGTAAATCTGTACAGAACTGAACTGAACAGTTTAATACGCTTTAAGGAAAGATCTCATATCATACCTATTCAGCTATTGATATAGGCTCTTAAATACGCATGCTATTAACGTCTATGGGTTCTTTCTTGTATCACTGAAACTGCCAGGAAACCCTAATGATATTTAAGCATTATAGTGGATACCTCTATTATTTTTTTGATCCTCTATAGGACACGGATCTCAAACTATTTGGAATTAGAAATAAGCCTTTACCTTAATTAATTAATTATCTTAATTATCAGCCTTTATTTTAATTATCAGCCGTTAAAATCATATAGACTTTTCGAAAAATTGCCTTTAATGGTCACCTATACGTCAACTGACTGAGCGAGGTCATTTACGATACGTTTGAGTGCAGATCAGGTTGATGTTTCTGAATTCGATCGGTTAAACGCCATACAGTGTTTAATGGAACCATTTATTCAATGATTATGCCAAAACCACAAACGGCTCATAAAATTTCGGTTACGCGCGTGCCCGCGGATGCTATAAAAGACTGCCGAAAAACAACATGTGTGAGGGTAGTAAAAGGAAAATAATCGTAAATAACTTTTCTTTATCCATATAATATATTGATATGTATGTGTGTATTTACAGAATAAACTTAATAGCAAACATCCTGTACTGGCGTGGAAGAAGATTTGGACAGTAACGTAGGTATATTTAACTAAACTCACTCACCTATTACCACGTCTAAAGAGGCGAATACAGTAGTCTGCATTCTGTAGAATGTTTTGGAACTTTTGTTAAGGGAAACAAAAAAATACCATTTATTTTTTTTCCATACGGTTACTGTTACTACTAAGCACATCTATGAAAGAAACCATTTGTATCAACAACGCACAGAAAGATCATGTTCATAATCTATTGAATTTAAAGGTGGTAGAACCCTCTGTGGTTCGACTCCGGCAGCACCACCGTCACACCTATTTCTGCCTTATAACAGCAGTGT